>JACVTC010000091.1:110000-162500 GCA_016946835.1 Neocallimastix lanati (nom. inval.) | reverse complement strand
TGTGTGTAGTGAAATAATTTATATCATGATTCATTTCATGTTTTTTTTTTTTAAATCATAAAAGTTTATAATAATTTAGAATTCGATTAAAAAATAAAATAAAGAGGTTTTCTTTTTCTTTTTTATTTTTTTATTCCATATAAATATATAAATATAATAATTAATAAAACTGTCTTAAAAAAAGAAGTATACATATATTATCAATATTATCAATATATTAATTATTCAGTGAATGACTATAATATAATTTATCTATTTATTATTTATCTCTTTTTTTTTCTTTTTTCTTTTTTTTCTTTATTTTTTTTTTTTTTTTTTTTATATTATTTAATTTGATTTTTAACTTTTTAAAGTTTTTGTTTTAATAGATTTTTTTTTTTTTTAAAATAAAAAAACAAATTACACTAAGAATTAATTTATCAGTAAAAAAAAAATTTTTTTTTCTGTATTTTTATTTTATTTCATTTATTATTTTTATCAATGCATTAAAATATATATATATATAAATTTTAATTAGTTTTTTTTTTTTTTTTTTTTTTTTTTTTTTTTTCCATTTTATTCATTTTAAATTCTATAAATATTGAAATGTATTTCTTTATTAATTTCTTTATTTAATTTTTTATTTTTTTTTATACTTTACAATTTTATGCATGTATATGGATGTTTTCCTTTTTTTTTTTTTTTTTTTTTTTTTTTTTTTTTTTTTAATAAAACCTTTTCAAGCCTTATTGAGAAGAAAAAAAAAATTTTTTTTTATTTAATTTTATATATAAATAAAAGTAAAATCTTATATATGTTTATATATATTAATGAAATATTTCATTTTATTTTTAATTTCGTTGTGTTTTTATATATATATATATATATATTATTATTATTATTATTATTACTATTATTATTATCTTAATTCATTACAAAAAAAGAATGGTTACAGTTGATGTAGTGTTTAATTTATACATATATAGATAAAATAAAATATATATATATATATTATTAATAAATAAGTAAAAAAAAAAAAAAAAAAAAAACGATTAATAGGAACATGGATAAAAATTAAAAAAAAAAAAAAAAAAAAAAAAAAAATTAATATAGAGATAACATTAAATTAAATTAACCAAGTATTAAAATTTTTTTTTAGAATAAGAAAAAAAAAAAAAATTGGTTAAAATATCTTTATTAAAAATGGCTATACTTTTTTTTTTTTAATTAATCGTACTTATATATATATAATATATATAAATATATATAAATATAATGTTTATTATAAACAGTAAAATGTATATAATATTGCTAATTTATTTCTTTATTTACTAAATCTTTATATCTAAACTAAATATTAATAAAAGATAAAATATAATAAAATATTCTTGTCTTTTTTTTTGTTTTGTGTTGTTCTATTGTTTCCTTTTTTAAAATTAATAAAGAAATAATTTTTAATTTTTTGTTATTAATTATTTTAAAAAAAAATTAATATATATTTATAGTAATAATTTTCATATAGTATAAATAAACCAAAAAAAAAAAAAAAAAATTAAATTGAAAATGTAGGAAAAATATCATTAATTAAAGTATGAAGCATATGAAATTAAGAATTAGTAGAATATATAGTAAAACTTGGAGTTGATATATAAAAAAAAAAAAAAAAAAAAAGAGTAAAATGAAACACTATTAATTTAATGCATATGAAAAATGAATTATAAAATTAAGAGAATGTATAGTTAGAACATGAAGTAGATTATAATAAATGTAACTTATTTAGACTCTTTTAGTTCTATTATAATAATAATAATAATAATAAACATTAATAGAAAGCAGAAAATCGATTATATATATATATATTTATATATATATATATATATTAAATATATACTTTAAATTTTAATAAATACATTATTAAATCTTTATTTTCACTCTGGCTTATATTATATTATGGGGTTGGATCTTTTTTAATATCTACTCCATGTTCCACTTAAAAATATTCAACTAATTCTTTATTTCTACTATAGTATGCTTTAAATATTGGGGTTTCATTATATTCAATTCATTTTCTATATTGATATCTGCTCCAAGTTCTACTAAAAATTTTTACTAAACATCATTTATCATATATCAGGCGATGATAAATCCCTTAAAATAATGATCAATATCAATTATATCTATATCATATCATTATACCATCCGGAGGGATTTCGATGATCTATACTCCAATAACGACCATCGTCAGTAGTTCTTTATTTTTCACTTTCATATTTATAAAATATTTAGGTTTCCCCACTTTGTCTATTTTTTTTTTTTTACTAGTATTTCTATCTGATCCAATTTCTCCTAAACATTTTGTTAACTCTTTATTTCCAACATTTCATACATACAATAAATGATGGGGTTTGACCATTCACTTTTTCGTAATAAACACATGCTCCTCCAAGTTCCATTAAATATTCTATTAATTCTTTATTTCCATTGTTACATGAATTAAATAATGGTGTATCATTATACATACTATCTTTATTTTATATCTAATTCGTATTCTATTAAATATTCTACTGACTCTTTATTTCTTTATTTCCACTTTCACAGGCATTAATTAATAGGGTTCGGCCATACCTATTTTCGTTATATATATATATCTATTATATATTTTACTATTTCTGTATTTTCAACATTGCATGTATTAAATAATGGAGTATTATTATATCCATTTTCATTATTAATATCTACTCCAAGTTTTCTATTAAATCTTCTATTATTATAATTATTATTATTATTATTATTATTACTATTATTACTATTATTACTAATATTATTATTATTATTTTATTTTAATTCTCAAATGTATTACATAATAGTGTATCATTATACTCACTTATTTTATTTATATCTAATATATCTAATCCATATTCTACTAAATATTTTATCATTTTTTTTTTTTTTTATCTCAACTTTTACCTTTTACATAAATTAAATAATGGGATTCGATCATTATTATTATTTTATCGTTATTTATATCGGCTCTACGTTCTACTAAGTTTTCTACTATTTCTTTATTTCTATTCTCACATACAATAAATAATGATGTTTCACCACTTCATATATTTTCTTTATCTGTATTGACTCCATGTTCAATTAAACATAGAGTTATATATACATATATACATATATATATATATATATATTTTTTTTTTTTTTTTTTTTTTTTTTTTTTTTTTTTTTTTTTTTTTACTTTTAATTGCTTTATTTAAATATGAAATATTAGAATGATCATTATTGGAATAATTATAAATGTTATTATGGTTGCAGTCATTTTCTAATGTTAAACTTTTTAATTTTTCATTAGAAAGTTTTTTTTTTTTTGATTTAATTCCGTAAGAGAAATCGTTGCTTGATTTTCATATAAGTAAAAATAACCATTTAATAAATACATCATCATATAAAATTTTTGATTTAATAAAAAAATTAATTCTAAAAATTTTATATTATTATCCTTTATTAAAATTTTTATTAGTAAAGAGGATATAAATATATAATTTTTTTTTTACTACTCATTTCTTTTATAATATTTTAATATTTCTATGGTAGTCCCATTTTTATTATTTGCTACCAATATAACCTCTCGTTTATTTATGTTATTTATTATTATCATTTAATTCAATTTTTTTTATCTTTTATCTTTTTGAAAATCCATTTAGAGTTTTAAATAATAATGTTACTAGTTGCTTTTAATATATATATATATATATATATATATATATATTAATCCAAAATTTATATATACAAATTGTAATATATTCTATATTATAATTTATATTTTTAAAATAATTTATTTAAATATTTAAATGACTTCTTTAAATATATTTTCCAAAATTATTTACAGAGTAAAACAAATATCTGTTTTGTTATTATTAATATAAAATAAAAAATAAAAAAAAAAAAGAAAGAAAGAAAAAGTATATATATATATATATATATACAAATATTTTATTTGTCAATTAATTATAATTAGTTAATGCTTATACATACATATGACTGTTTTATCACTATTATAATTATTATAATTATTATAATTATATATATATATATAATTTATTGATATTATTTAAGAAAGGTAATACTTGGAAAACAAGATAAAATGTGGATCATGTCTATTATGTTTTCCTTCAATATATATATATATATATATATTATTTAAAACTATATCTATATCATTTAATTTTTATTTACTTTATATAATTAAAAAAAATTATTTTTTTATTTTGTATTTGAAGGAGAGATTAAAATATATATATATATATATTCTTTACTCTAAAGATTAATAATATTAATTTTTTTTTTTTTTTTTTTTTTTTTTGCTACTTCTAATGTAATAGTTATAGATAAATATATCTCTTTAAAAATATAAATATATAAGGATATTAAATTTAAATAAAAATAAAAATAAAAAATATATAAAAATATAAATAAATAAAAAAAAAAAAAAAAAAAAAATATAGCTATGGGGACTTGAACTAATTAATATATATATTTATTTTTTCACTATAAAATTTTATTAATAGTTTTTTTTTTTTTTTTTTTTTTTTTTTTTTTTTTTTTTTTTTTAATATATATGTTATTATATTAGAAAAATTAAAGATTAAATGTATTGTTTGGTAATTTTTTTTTAAAAAAAAAAAATAAATGAAATATATAAATATATATAATTAAATATACAATTAATTTTTTTTTTTTTTTTTTCTTTCTTTCTTTCTTTCTTTCTTTCTCATCTTCTATGTAAAATATTTGAATAAAAATATTAATATAATTAAAATTAAAATAATATACGTATGTAACACATAAATAAGACTATAAAACATAAAAGAAACATAATAATAATAATAATAATAATAATAATAATAATAATAATAATAATAATAATAATAATAATAATAATAAAAATAAAAATAAAAATAAAAATAAAAATAAAAATAAAAATAAAAATAAAAATAAAAAGAAAAAGAAAAAGAAATAAATAAATAAATATAATAATAAAATATAATAATATAAAAAAAAATTTTTTTTTTTTTATTTAAATATATTTATTTTTTATTTTATTTTATTTTATTATATTCATAGGGATGTACGAATTGATATGACGAAGTATGAGAATAAAAGCCAGTTCGAAATTGATTTTTTTTTAAGAAATATTGATCATGAAAAAAGTGATACGATTATTATTATTATTTTTTTTTTACCTATTTATTATTATTATTATTATTTATTAAATTTTTTTTTTTTTTTTTTTTTTTTTTTTTTTTTTAAAAAAAATAAATATTATTTTACATCTTTGTTATTCTTTAGTGATAATTTGCATTTATTTTTCATCTTTATTTATTGTGGTCATACTTTGTAACTTATACGACTTTGAAGAAGTTGGATGGAACAATACCTATGGTACCATCTGCTTTTCTAGCTTGCCACCAACGACCCTATTATAATTCAATTTTTTTTTTTTAAAAAAAAAAAAAAAAAATAATAATAAATTAAATGAAATTATTATTAATATTGATTTTTTAAAATTATAATTGATTTTATTTTTAAATAACAGTTGACTTATAAAATTAATATATAGTTAAATAATAATTAAAATAATAATAATATTTTTTTTTTTTACATTATTATCAAGAATATCCATAATTTCTCCTTGAGAGAAGGAAATTTCATTTGGATCTTCTTTATTAGCACTATAATCAAATAAAGCTTCAGCACGAAGGTTAGTGGATTGATTTGCTATAATTGAATTACTTGGTTCATTTTGAATAGAGTTTTCATTATTAACACTTTGAAGGTTATAACTGTTGTTTGGATTTTTATTTGTTGTTTGAACATTTCTTAAAATACCATTGGAATTTGTTAATTTACCAACTGTAGTATCTTTTTCACATCCGAAATAAAGAATCCAAATGAACTATATATTATTTACATAATTCATACCAACAAATAATATATAGATAAGATTATTATATATAGTATATAAAGATAATGAAATCATTATTATATTATATATTATATTATATCATATATATTATAAATATTAGTTTACTTACATAAGTAACAGAAATTAATAATTGACCTGAAATTAGTTGAAGTATCATTTAACATAATTTTATTATTAAACATTTAAATTTGAATAAAATTTAATTTAAATATATATATATATTTATATATAAATATTTCATTTTAGATTATATTTCTTACCAACACCAACAGCATTAGCTGCAGAATAATCATAATGTAACAATTCCTAATATAAATAAAATAAGATTTAATGTTATTAGTTTTTTAATAATATATTTTCATTAAATATATATTATGATTTATTTTGTTATTATTAAACAAATATATTAATTAATTACATTAACAACTCCAATTGACCAAGATATACAAATACCCAAGTAAGTCATAAGCTATTATTAAATGTTATAAAGTTCACATATATCATTTAATTAGTAAATTTTAATAATAAATTATACATTACATTTACAACAATTTATTTATAATATTTTTTTTTTTTTTTTTTTTTTTTAGTAATATTTTAGTAAAGTAAAAAAGAAACAAATAAACGAATTTGTTATTTATTTAAAATATATATATATATATTGAAACATACAGCAAAACGATAACCTTGTATAAGATTTCTTTCAATTATTATAAAAACAATACAAACACTTATAAGTCCATTAATAATTAACCACCAATGCCATGTTTTGTTGAAATTTCTACCACCAAAAACAATTAAAGAGATGAATGAAATTAACCAACCAATCTATAATTTTTTTTTATTTTTGTTAAAATTTTTAATGATTATGATAAAAAAAAAAATTATATCAATAATAAAATAAATGTATATATACATATATATTATATATATTAATAAAAGGAATACTGTTAATAAAATTGAATATATGTAATTGTTTTATAATTTTATATATAATTTTTAATTAATATTGTCATAAAACTTACAACAAAGAAGCAAAATGAAATAACTAAAGTAAGATTTGAAATAATTGTTGATACGCCTTTATTATCAATTAACATCCTAATATCTAATATTGTATATATATATATATAATTTTTTTTTTTTTTTTTTTTTTTCATTATTATGGTAATAATGTTTATATATATATAATAAAATCAATATATATTAATTATATAGAAATAAAAGATATATATATACAAAAATTTTTATCAATAATTATATGAATAAAATTTGAATTTATTTATTTATTTTTTTTTTCATTTGATAATTTGAATGATTTTTCTAATGGCTACTTTTGAAAGTAATTAAATGATTATATTATTTTAAGATGTTTACTTTAAAATTTTTAAAAGTAAAGTAAATGAAAATATAAACGATAGTCCTTATTGAATTTTTATGTTTTTTTATTATTATTTTTTTTTTTTTCAAAGAGAAAATTTAAAAAAAAAAAATATTATTTATATAAATATGAATAAAATGAATGGTATTACTTAATAAATCTATATGTGATGTATATGATATAAAACTATAATGATTTATCGAAAAAAAAGAAAATACTCTATAAAGATTATTAAAAAAAGAAAGAATGTATTAATAAGATAAATATAAAGAATAAATAATATAAAAAAAAAAAAAAGAAAAAATATTAAAATATGAATTTTCTTTTTAATATATAAATATAATATAAATTATTGTATATAAAATACTATTTTATAAAATTTAGTTTATATATATTAAATAAATGAAAATTATAAACAATTTTAATATATAAATTATATATAAAATTAATAATTTTTAATTTTTATAATATTAAATATAGTTATTATAATAAAAATAAATAATACTAATTAAAATAATTAATTATTAATTAAACAATAATTTAATCATATATAGTTAACTATTTTACCATTCATGCAATATTTGTAATTATTAAAATTTTGTTCAACTTTTTTTTAAAATAAATAAATAAATAAATAAATAAATAAATAAATAAATAAATAAATAAATAAATAAATAAATAAATAAATAAATAAATAAATAAATAAATAAATAAATAAATAAATAAATAAATAAATAAATAAATAAATAAATAATAAAATGAATTAAATAAGTGAATTTTGAAATATCAATTATAGTATTCATAAAACAAAATATAGAAATATATAAAATATAGAAATATAGAAATATGGAAATATAAAATATATAAAATATAAAATATAAAATATATAAAATATAAAATATAAAATATATAAAATATAAAATATAAAATATATAAAATATATAAAATATAAAATATAAAATATATAATTATTATTTAATTAAAGTTATTTTATTTAAAATATATTTTATTTATTTATTTATATATGAAAATATATAAAGGTAATTACGAAGATTTAAAGAGAAAATTTACATGTATTTATACTAATTATGTGGCTTGTTCTAGACTAAAATTAATTTATACATTAATTTATACATTTGATTTAAATCATTGTTTTATATTATTATTTATATTTTTTAAATTATTCATTTATTAAATTTTGTTTCTAGATTAGATATAATAGCATTCCCCCCTCAAACTAAATTTTACAAAATAAAATTAAGTTTGGTTAATAAGTATCCATCGTTAATTTTCCGAAAATATTTTGTCTGTAAACTTCTTCATTTTGGGGCCATTTACATTTTTGGTTAAAACATCAGCAAGCATTTCTTCAGTGTTTTTGTACATTAACTTGATCTTCCTATTTATTATATTATCTCTATTGAAGTGATATTTGATAGCTATATGTTTTAATTTGGTATTCACTTCACCATTCTCGATACTCTTCTTGCTGGCCATGTTGTCTGTAAATATGGTTACGGAATGATTGTAGTTGAATAATTCTTCTAAGATATTTCTAATCCACAAGACTTTCTTAGTACATTCGGACGTGCTAATGTACTCAGCCTCAGCGGTGGACGTTGCCACAACGGATTGTTTCTTACTATGCCACGAAATAGCAGATTTTCCCATGAGGATTAAACAGTCAGAAGTAGATTTTCTATCCTTGGTGTCACCAGCAAAATCTGCATCACAATATGCATTGATATCACCTAACCCATCATATTTAATTTTAAAATTTTTTGTTGAATTTAAATATTTAAAAATATTTAAAACTTTTTTCCAATCAGATAATTTTGGATTTTCGCAGTTTCTTGATGCATAATGCACTGCGAATGAGATATCTGGCCTTGTTGATTTTGCCAAGTATATTAATGATCCAATAGCACTTTTGTATACTGTTATGTCGAAATTTGGATCATTATTTAATTTGTTATTAACTCCAGTACATGGTGTTTTACATTTTTTAATATTTTTTATATTATAATTGTTTAATAAATTTTCGATAAAATTTTTTTGAGAAATATAATATGAATTATTATAAAATTCAATTTTAATTCCTAAAATATAATTTATATTTCCTGATTTAGAAATTTTAAATTTTAATTTTATTTTATTGACAATATCGTTGATCTCTTGAATAGTTCCAGTAATCAACATATCGTCCACATATAAGCCAATTATGCATAATAAATTGGCCTTTGAATATTTTTTAAAGATGCATGGTTCTGATTTTAATTTATCAAAACCATTTTGGGTTAAGAAAGAAAATATAGTCTCATACCATTGTCTTCCAGACTGTTTGAGACCATAAAGTGCTTTATTCAAGCGCCAAAAACCTTTCTTATAATTAGCGTCACCTGGAGGTATAGTTGTGTATATTACTTTATCCAGGTTTGCATTTAAATAGGCCGCTTTAATATCCAATTGATGGATATTCCACTTTAATTTGGCGGCCAAAGCGATAATCAATTTTATGCTATCGCTATTTAAGGTGGGGGAATAGGTTAATTCATAATCTATTCCTTCCTTTTGATTGAAGCCTCTTGCGACCAATCTAGCCTTATATTTTTCAATAAGGTTTTGGTCGTTAAGCTTTATGTTGAATACCCATTTAGTGGTTATAACAGTGCTACCCTCCGGTACCTTTTGGACGAACGTCATGATATTATTGCTGTAAAGGTTATCCAGCTCATCATAGATGGCTTGGATCCATTTATCTTTATCAGCTGAATTCATGGCCATTCGGAAGGTGAGTGGTGGAGAGGTGGTGATTGATAAGACCATATCACTGTCATGAAATGAGCTTTGAGCACGTGTCCAATCCAAATTATACACGACACGTGACTGAATATCAAAGGGTATGGAAATGTTGTGTAACCCCTTTTCCACGTCATTTTGAGAAACTTTCGTGGAATTAATATTTACTTCATCACGTGACTCGTAAACAGGAAATGCATCACCAAACATAGAATTATGTTCCGAAGGGGAGTTCAAGTCGAAGGGAAGATTCACAAAGAGTGTATGATCAGAGTCTCTGGAGAACTCAGGTAGATCCGTAAATTTATCTTCAAAGAAAGTTTCCTCTCTTGTTGAAACAACTTTATGGGAGCGGCAGTTAATAATAATGTAAGAGTTTGAGAAAGTATTGATGCCCAGGAAGATACCTTTGTCGGAGTTTTCATTTAGTTTGGAGGCCTTATCTTGAAGGTTGTTATGATAAGCAATACAACCAAAGACCTTAATTTTAGATAGATTAACTCTTTTACAATAAAAGAGCTCATTTGGGATATTATTTTGGATGCTACTATGAGGAGTAATATTGTATAAAATAGTAGCATAAACGAGAGCAAAATCCCAAAATTTAATATTTAAATTAGCTTTGAACAAAATGGTTTTTATACAATTAATAATTGTTTGATTAAATCTTTCTGCAATTCCATTATTTTGAGGATTATATGGAGGAGAGAAAGATTTAATAATACCATTTTGTTTGCAAAACTTTTGTACCTTTTTATTTTTATATTCTTTAGCGTTGTCGGATTTAAAATATTTAACGCTATAATTATTAAAGTGATTAAAAAGGTACTTAAAAAAATAAATGATAACATTTGTAGCCTCAGACTTTTCCTTAAGAAGGAAGGTCCAAGATTTTCTACAATGTTCATCAATGAAAGAAATGAAATATTTCTTTCCTGTAACTGAGGTTTCAAGAGGTCCAACTATATCTGAATGAATGACCTCAAGATTATCAGAAGCTCGGGGAGGAATTTTATTATGGGGGCTTCTCTTTAATTTGCAAATACTGCACTCAGGGCAGTTATTTACAAGAGTGTTGTGATCTGAAAGATATGTGAAAATATCTTTATTGTAGAAATGGCCTAATCTGTTATGCCATAACTGCAGATCACTATTATTATTGTCCTCAAGGTTTGATAAAATATTAGATCCCTGTAAAATTGGGATTCTAATAATATTATCTTGGTTATAAAAATAACCTAAGGTTGAGTTATCCTTAGAGGATGATAATTTAACGAAGGTTTTATTATCTATAGTTCCAGTACTAAAGAGAATACCTTCGGAGGCTAATTTAATTCCACTAATAAGGTTCTTATTTACATTCTTGGAATAAAGAACTCTATTTAAGGTAACCGGAAAATTGTTAATGATACCATGAAAAGTACCATAACCCTCAAAGGTACAGGTGGTGTTGTTGGCACATCGTAGAACCATCTTGTTTGGAACGAAATTAGAAAGTAAAGACTTATCCCTTGTGATGTGTTCACAAGCACCGGTGTCAAGGGTCCATAGAGATGACTTGGTGTTTGTCACATGATCAATACCATTTTGTGTAATTGGATCACGTGAATATTGGTCACAATTTTGACACAAAACATTTAAGTTTTGTCCTGGAGAAACGTTTCCAATGTTAAACTCAGAAGTTTCTAGAAGGTCACGTGCAAACTTAAAATTATGTTCGTGATCCATAAAATGACTGTCCATGGTGGCTGGTTCGAGACTATCCATGTCGTCTTTGAACTTGTTATTAATGTCTTCATAAGATAGGTTCTTGGATTTTTCAATATTGCTAAGATTTTTCTTGTAATTCTTCTTCTTCTTGGAGTGATTTCCCTTGGTCTTCAGATTGTAACGGCATTCCTTGGTGGTGTGTCCGGTTATATCGCAGATATAACAAAACTTCCTTTTGTAATCATTGATATTATCAAGGTCCATTGGGTCGATCCTGACTTCGTTAACTGTCGGATTATTTTTAGGTTTATTGATGTTTCTTTTCGATTTGTAGTTGTAAAAAGTAACAGTGTCCTTAATTTCATTATAAAATGCAGTCGGGTCAATATTAGCTCTAGGCTTGAATTCTTTAGCAAGATCTCTTGGAAGGGCTTCTTGCATAATAATTAATTTTTCAAGATTATTAATACGTAGATTTGTGTCGTCTAACACATTAAAAATTTCAACAATTTCATTTAGAACGTCCATTACGTTTTGAACGTTCTTAGCCTTGAGATTATATATTCTGGCTAATAAGAGGCTATATTTTTCTTCTTCATCCCGATGATAGAGAAATTATAACAAAATATTATAATAAATATAATAACACTCAAAAAAAACAAAAATTATTTTATTTTTTATTTATTTTTTTTCTTTTATTATAATTATTTTATTAATTATATTTATTATAATACTATAAGCCGCAAGGGTTGATATAGTATTAATATTAAAAAAAGTTTTATTAAAAAATTAAGTTTTATTAACTAAACAAAATTAAAATAAAAAACACAAAGAAAAGAATATTTGTTAATAAGAATTTTACTCATATTTATATTTTTTTTCAAAAGTTAAAGTTATTAAAAAATAAAAATAAAAGTTTCTAAAAAGTTCTTAAAAATCGAAAAATTTAGAAAAAATAGAAAACAATAGAATTAAGAATTTAATAGAATAAATTTTAATTAATTAAACACAAGAATTATCAAGAAATTCTAGTAATTTCTTGAACTATAAAGAATCTTCTAGATATTTTTTAGAATAAAACTATAAAATAATAATAAATGTGAATCGAACCCTAAGTAGTTTGATTCATGGTATTAGTTACTAACAACTATACCAGAAATAATATTTTTTAAATTTAATTATTTGTTTTAAAACTTTATTGAAAAATAATACTAAATATTAAAATAATAAAATAATTGTAATTATTGATTCTGTTATAACTCTCTCCCTTAGAGACGGATTCCAGACGTCTTAGGTTTTGGTTTATTTGGAAACTTCTTGTGGAATTCGGCAAGAAGTTTATTGCAATGAAGATTCTCAAAAGGTTCCCATGAGTTTTCAGAATCATCATAACCTTTCCAATGAATTAAATATTTAATTTTGTTATGAAATTTCTTTGAATCAAGAATAGATTCAACTTCATATTCTTTTTCTCCATTAAGTATAATAGGTTTTGGAGTTGGGATATTTCTTTCTGTAAATTCATTTTCATAGGCTGGCTCAAGAAGTGAAACGTGGAAAACTGGAAAGACCCTAAAAGAGTTTGGTAACTTTAATTTATAACTTACATCTGAAATTTTCTTTAAAATAGTAAATGGACCAGATTTCTTAGGAGCAAGTTTACCTTTTTTATTATTTATTAAATCATTTCTTAACAGCCAAACTTTTGAGCCAACTTTAAACTCAGGCGGAGACATATGTTTATCATCATAATATTTTTTTTGAAAATTAACTGCACTTTGAAGATTTTCTTTAAGTACATTTCTTAATTCTTTTAAGTCTTTAGCAATAATTTCAGCACGAGGGACAATAGAAACATCTGGAGTAGAAGGATCAAATTTAGGATTGAACCCATAATTAAGAAAGAAAGGAGTAGCATTTGCAGATTCTTGTATTGTGTTATTGTAAGCAAATTCTGCAAGAGATAAATATTCTATCCAATTATTTTGTTGATAATTAACATAACATCTTAAGTATTGTTCAAGTATTGCGTTTACCCTCTCCGTTTGACCATTAGTTTGCTGATGATGAGCAGATGATAAACAAAGATCAACATGAAGTAAATTAAATAATCTATTCCAAAATTTAGAAGTAAACTGAGTACCTCTATCCGACACAATATCCTTTGGCAGACCATGAAGTTTGAAAATAGAATTAAGAAATTGTTCAGCACAATCCTCAGCAGAGGGAACTGATTTAAAGGGAACAAAATGAGCCATCTTCGTAAAGCGATCAACTACGACAAGAATACAAGACATACCATTGGAAGAGGGAAGATCTGTTATAAAATCCATTGAAATTGATTCCCAAGGATTATTGCCAATGGGTAAAGATTTAAGTAAACCGTAAGGTTTATGACGAGGAGCTTTTGAAGCGCAGCACACATTACAAGTACGAATATATTTTTTAATATCCTTATGCATACCAGGCCACCAATAATTTCTAGAAACTAAGTCAGAGGTTATATTTATGCCAAAGTGGCCAGCAGTAGGAGAATCATGACAAGAACAAAGAATTTTAAATCTAAGGCATTCAGGAATATAAATAAGATTGTCATATAAAAGAATACCATTGGAGAACGAAAGGAGATCAACCGAAGCAATGGGTTTCTCATTAGCAGAAGGCTTTTCAAAATATATCTTAACATTATTAAAGAAAGGATCCTTGGAGTAACACTTTTTAATTTCATCTTGTAGATTTGATTCAATAGAGATCCTTGAAGTAAAACAAAAATTTTCCGGTTTAAGTACTTGGTAAGGTTTAGCAGGTTCATGATTATCATAATCAGGACGGCGAGATAAAGCATCTGGCTTACCACCGCGAGAACCTGGACGATACTCAATTTGAAAGTCAAATCGAGTAAAGAACATTGACCATCTAATTAAACGTTGTGAAAGCTGTTCTGGTTTCTTAAAGTAGAGTAGATTTCTATGATCAGTAAGAACTTTAATAGTATTCTTAGCACCTTCTAAATAGTACCTCCAAGTTTCAAAAGCAGTCTTAATAGCAAGTAACTCTTTATCATAAATTGGATAATTGCATTCAGCAGAGGTAAAAGCTCTAGAATAGAAAGCAATTGGATGAAGCTTATTATCTTTAGAGCTAACTTGGGATAAAATACATCCAAGCGCAAAATTACTTGCATCCGTTTCAACAAAAAATTGAGAATTAGGATCAGCAGGAATAAGGATGGGAGCAGAAGTAAAAGAACGTTTAAGAAGTTCAAAGGAGTCATTAGCATCTTTTGACCAAACAAAAGGAACATTTTTTCTTGTAAGTTTATTAAGAGGATAAGCAATTTTAGCAAAATTTTTTATAAAGCGTCTGTAGAAATTGGCTAGGCCAAGAAACGATTGAACTTCTTTAACTGTAGTTGGAGCAGGCCAATCTAAAATAGCTGAGACTTTCTTAATATCCATCTTAAGACCATCTGAAGATACATAATATCCTAAAAATTTAACTTCGAACTTATCAAACTCACATTTTTCAAGGTTAACATGTAAATGAAATTTCCTAAGTTGTAATAGTACTTTTTTAACGTGTAAATGATGTTCAGAAAGATCATCAGAAAAAATGATAATATCATCAATATAGGCATAACAAAATTTACCTAAATAGTCACTTAATGCAGTATCAATCATTCTTTGAAAACAGGCAGGTGCATTCTTGAAACCGAAAGGCATAACTCTAAATTCAAAGTGTCCTAAGCTACATACAAAAGCTGTTTTGTATTCATCTCCAGACCTGATACGAATTTGGAAGTAAGCAGATTTTAAATCAAGCTTTGAGTAATACTTATGACCAGGAGCTTTATTAAAAATAACAGTTGTTAAAGGCATAGGATAACTATCTCTAATGGTGATTTCATTAAGTTTCCTAAGATCAATACACATACGTAACTCACCATTATCTTTTGGAGCAAATAAAATTGGATGACCAGCTTCTGATTTTGACCTAACAATAAAACCGTATTTTAAATAGTCTTTAATAATTTTTTCTAAAGCTATTTCTTCGGGAATTGTAAGGGGATAAATTGCACTATAATATAACTTAGTATTAGGTTTAAGGTCAATAGCACAATCAAAACTAGAATGAGGAGGTAAGATTTTAGCTTCTTCTTCACTAAATACATCAGAGAATTCTAGATAAATGGCGGGAAGTGTTTTATTTGGAGTATCCATGTTTGGGGAAGAGGCAATTGAATTCTTCAACACTGAAGGAGATATAGAAGAATTATCAAACAAAGAATTATTAGGGGTGCATGAACTGGAATAGGCTGGTTTCGAAGAGATAGAGTCGGAAGTATTAGAAGTAAGAGAAAGTGAAGTAGAGTTAACCGAGGTTGAAGGTATTGATTCAACAAAGGAAGAATCTGACGCATTGTTATTACTATTGCAAAAGCTTAAAATATTATTGTTGAAATCAATTGATGATTTATTTTCTTTAAGAAATCTAGAACCAATTAAGCACTCAAATTTGTCGTTCAAATCAATAACAAAAAATTCTGTTAAGACCTGAAGGTTACTAACTTTAAATAATATTGGTATAGTTTTACCAACAACGTCTTTGCCACCACCAATACCAGTAATGTTATCAGCTTCTAAATTATCATGTACAAGCTTAAAATTATTAATTTTAGCAAAATTACTATCCATAAGATTCAAGTCGGAGCCGGAATCTATAAGAGCCTTAGCTTTAATCCATTTATTTTTGTAGTTAAAGGAACACTTAATAATACAATCTTTATTAAATTTCTTAGAAGAATTAGATCTAGCCATATGGGAGGAGCCAGGTTTATTTGCTCGCTTTGGACAATTTATTAACTTATGGCCTGATTGTCCACAATATAGACAAAGCCCTTCTTTAATTCTTCTTGCTCTTTCTTCAGGGGATAAATGAGAGTAATTTGAATCATTATTTGATTTGAAAAAAGAATTAGAATTGGCGTTTCTATTATTACTAGAGTTAAATCTATAATACTTCCTATTATTACGAGAATTATTATTATTATTACTGTTATTTCTAGAATTGTAATTGTTGATCGTTGCGAATCGAGTCATTTGATGATCTATACGATTGGTAATTCGCATTAGTTCACTTAATTTGGCAGGAGGAGGGAACAAACTAATTACTCTTTCTTGAAGTCTTGGTAGCAATCCTTCAATATAAACATCCATTAAGGCAAATTCATTCCAGTCCGTTTTTTCCGAAAGCCTACGGAATTCATTATTGTAATCAGTGACTTTACCATATGCTTTTTGCTTAATATGCATAAGAGCTTGATTACAATTAAAAACTGCATCTACGTCACTGAATCTATCCTTCATAAGTTCAATGAAAGCGTTAAAATCGTCAAGGACTGGGTTATTTTCATTCATCAAGTCTGCAGCCCAATCCATAGCTTCATCTCTTAACAAAGTGATGGTATAAGCTACTTTTAACGGATCATTGGTGAAATATTCAGGACGAAGTGCAATGGCTAACCCAACATAAGCTAAAAATCCCTTGAGCTTAGCTGAATCGCCATTAAAATGAAAATCGTTTGATGAAGAAGACATTGAAAGAATTATTAAATTATAAACAAGTTTAAGAATTGCAATAGGAAGATTTATTTAATATTATCACTATTATTATTATTATTATTTTTTTTTTTTTTTTTTTTTTATTAGTGCTCCCGAATGAAAATTGTAATGATAAAGAATTATAAATTATTATTTTTCTAGGCGTTTAGTTTAATTGCTGATTTAAATTTTTTTTTTTTTTTTTTTTTAAATTTAATTTGGTAAATATAATAACTAGACTAAATTTCACTCTTTTATGCCTTACAACAAAATAAAAAACCGGCAAGAGTTACTAACTAGAGGTATATACTAGACCTCAAAATAAAAAATTATAAACTATATATTTTAAAGTCGCTTTACCTTCACGACCAACCTATAGCCTTCGGTGACTATAGTTCCTTATTCGCCAGAGCTTATTCGAATAGAGCAACCACCGAACTGTTGAAGTTGGTTGGTAGGATGTGGCTTTCGTTTAATCCACACGCTCTTCACGCCCTAGGGTTTTGAAGCCCGTTTATATTCAAATAATTAACGGCTATAGTTTCTAACCTACTGAAACTAGTTACTAACCGCCGAAACTCTGTTTATGAGCTCTAATCGCTCCTAGTATATTTAAATATTATATTTACCTGTAATATTCTTTAAAAAGTCTCAAGAACTGTAGAACTTCTTAAAGAATTTTTTATATCAAAAAAAATTTTTTTTTTTTTTTCGCCTAGATAGATTTTGGTATAATTGTGAGTATGCTATTAGTACCAAAAACCGAGAATTTTATTTTTTAAAGAAAAAAAAGTAGATTCAAGAAGCAAGGCTGAACCCAAAGAAGATATCAGAGACTAAGAGAAGAAGAGATTTTGTCCAAAAGTAGAAACCAAGAATCAGAAACCCGAAACCAATGGAAACAAAAACCAAGTCCAAAACTAAGAAATCTGAAACCAATGGAAACAGAAACCAAGACCAAAAATAAGAAATCCAAGGCAAACAGAAAGAATCTAACCAAAAGTGGAAACCTGAAGCCAATAAGATAAGTAGCCAAACAGAAACCAAAAACAAAGGAAACAGAAAATCCGAGAGATTCAAAAAATAAAGTCCAAAAAGAAAACAAAAAGGCAGTAGACACTAATTCCAAAAGAAAGCTTCAAACCAAACAAAAGGGTAGATATATCAAGGCACGGCGTCTAAATCTTGGGTGTTTTTTATTATAACAAAATATTATAATAAATATAATAACACTCAAAAAAAACAAAAATTATTTTATTTTTTATTTATTTTTTTTCTTTTATTATAATTATTTTATTAATTATATTTATTATAATACTATAAGCCGCAAGGGTTGATATAGTATTAATATTAAAAAAAGTTTTATTAAAAAATTAAGTTTTATTAACTAAACAAAATTAAAATAAAAAACACAAAGAAAAGAATATTTGTTAATAAGAATTTTACTCATATTTATATTTTTTTTCAAAAGTTAAAGTTATTAAAAAATAAAAATAAAAGTTTCTAAAAAGTTCTTAAAAATCGAAAAATTTAGAAAAAATAGAAAACAATAGAATTAAGAATTTAATAGAATAAATTTTAATTAATTAAACACAAGAATTATCAAGAAATTCTAGTAATTTCTTGAACTATAAAGAATCTTCTAGATATTTTTTAGAATAAAACTATAAAATAATAATAAATGTGAATCGAACCCTAAGTAGTTTGATTCATGGTATTAGTTACTAACAACTATACCAGAAATAATATTTTTTAAATTTAATTATTTGTTTTAAAACTTTATTGAAAAATAATACTAAATATTAAAATAATAAAATAATTGTAATTATTGATTCTGTTATAGAAATTCTAATTTCTCGATTTTTTCTCGGGGATTATTAATGTTCTGAATGTACGTAAGTACTTTTTCAGTCACATTGGAGATAATAATTGAATTTACAGTGGCCTCTTTGGCTTCTGCCTCTTCCACTGTTTGGCGTATTCCTTGGACGATATTTCGCTGACGGGCAAGAGCTTCGTCATCCCTTTGATCTTGAGGTAACTGGGCCAATCGAGCAGCTTCATTCGCAGCATCGCGGAGATCACTTCTTGCGTTATTGACTACATCAATAGTAATGTAGTCACTAAGTCTTTCAGAACGTAAGTGGCTGGAAAGAAGAAGAAACCATTGATTGTAGTTTCTTCCATTAAGCTTAATTCCCAAATCGTATTTAGTCATTGTTTTGCAGAAAAATAAAAATGTTTTCTTAATCTCAGAATGAGACTCTTAATCTATTATTTAATTAAAGTTATTTTATTTAAAATATATTTTATTTATTTATTTATATATGAAAATATATAAAGGTAATTACGAAGATTTAAAGAGAAAATTTACATGTATTTATACTAATTATGTGGCTTGTTCTAGACTAAAATTAATTTATACATTAATTTATACATTTGATTTAAATCATTGTTTTATATTATTATTTATATTTTTTAAATTATTCATTTATTAAATTTTGTTTCTAGATTAGATATAATAGCAATAATAATTATTAATTATAAAATATATAGAAATTTAGAAATATATTTAAAATATAGAAATATATAAAATATAAAATATTAATTATAATAATTATAATATATAAATTATATAAAATATAATTAATTTTGGTGTGTTTGTATATATAAAATAAAAAAACTAAATTATTTAGAAATTTACCAATACATTATTAGTTCACCTTTTTTTTCTCCCGAATTTTCATTTATAGTTTATGCAAATATTTTTATATGCCATTTAAAGAGTTTAAATTAAAGAATTAATAAATTTATTATATAAAATTATTAAAAAAAAAAATATTATATAAAATATTATTACTTTATTAATTAAATAATAGTAATAATAGTAATAATAGTAATAATATAAAAAAAGATATTCTTTAAATTCATTTATTTGAATCAATCGTTAAATTATTATATATTTTATCTATTATTTAAACAATAATTAATTATTTCGATTATATATATTATAATGAATTACTACTTTTACCTCTATATATATTGAAATAAATAAATAATTATTATTACTTTTTTTTATTTCTACTTATTCCTAATAATAAATTATTATTAATTTATATTTAGAAATAAAAAAAAAATAATAAAATAATAAAATAATGTAAAGAAATATATTATATGATAAATTAAGCAACAACAACAATAAAAAAAAAAGTTATAAAGATTAATAGCGAGAATCTCTATTATACTTTAATAAAATACCATTTAAATTTCCTTTTTTTTATTTATTTTTTTTTTTTTTACCAAGCTATTTATTAATTACAAATAAAAAAGAAAATATGAATATAAACTAATGAATGCTTTTTTAATCTATTTAAATTAATTATAATTTCTATTGATAACATTTATAATTTTTATTATTTAAATATTGATAATTATTAATATTCCGTTTTTTTTTTTTTTTTTTTTAAAGTTTTTTTTTTTTTTTTTTTTTTTTTTAAATTTTTAATTAATCCTTAATTAATTAATAATAAAAATTTTATTAATCAATTCAACTCATTATTTATATATTTATTTATATATTTATTTATATATTGCTTATATATTATTTAATTTAAATATTGTATATAAAAGTAAAAAATAATTTAAATTATAATAAATAAACTTTTTTTTTTTTTTTTTTTTTTTTTTTAAAAATAAACATGTAAGAGATAAAAATAAATTTTAATTTTTATGCCTCAAACTATAACAACGGTTTTTTTTTTTTTTAATAAAATTTACTAACTTTTAAAAATAAATAAAGAAAAAATGATATGCCAAAAAAAAAAAAAAAACTATTACTACTTATTACTACTTTGATAAAAAAATAAAAATAATATAAAATGTTTAAATCAACATTATTTTATTTGTTTAATAGAAAAAAATTATTATAATAAGAATTAAGAAATAATATAAGTTTATATATTTAGGACTTTTAAAAATAAAAAAATTTTTTTTATTCTACTAATTAATTAAAGTTTTTAAAGTTTTATTGCATTTTTTTATGTCATTTTTATTTCATAAAAAATGGCAATGTTCATATTGAATTATCCTTTTATTTCGTATATTAAATGAATACAAAAAAAATAAAAATAAAAATAAAAATAAAATAAATAATAATAAAAAAATAAAAAAAATAAAAATAAAAATAAAATAAAATAACTGTTATATTTATTATTAAATATAAATATTGATTTATTCATTTTATTTTTTTTTAATATATATATATAATTTATATAATAATAAAAAATAAAAAAAAAAAAGAATTATTGAATATATTTGATTAATAATATTAATATTACATAGAAATCTATATTTATTTTCATTGTATATGATATTGATATTGATGGGTATAATTCTTAATATAATTATTAGACATAAAATCAAAAGCCATTCATTTTTAATTTCATTTTTTCCTTTTTTATAAGTTTTTTTTCTTTCCTTTTTTAATTAATAATTCTTTTTTTTTTTTTTTTTATTATTATTATTATTATTATTTTCTAAATTGATAATTAATTAATTAATTAATTAATTAATAAGATTTTAGATTTAATTCTGTGTTTGGAATGAAAAAGAAGAAAATAAAAAAAAAAAAAAAATTAAAATTTTTTATATTAAAAAAAAGAAAAAAAGAAATAATAAATTTTATATAATATAAAATAATATATTGGAGTATTACACTAACCATAAAATGGAATAAAAATAACAAAAAGTATAATTTTAGATTAAGAGGTTAAGTAAATCTTAATGAATAAATAATATACTTGTACGCCATATCAACATTAAGATAATAAATAATTTTATAGTTATTACTAATTACTACGAAATTGTTCTGCAAGAGAATTTATTTTTATATATACTAATTGTATTTTAATTTTAAGTTTGGTTTCATTTTCCAAATTCCAATTAAAAAAAATATTTATATATATATATATAAATATATATATAAAATGATATAGTAAGAAAGTTAATTAATAACTATTTAATACTTTTGACATAATAGATAATTATGGTAAAACATAAAACAATTATAATAGTGATTATTGGAATAGTAAATTTTTACAGTTAGTATGAAAGACTTTTAATTTTGGTTACATTATTTAAACTAACTCTAAAACTGTAATAATTATTAAAAAAAAAAAAAAAAAAAAAAAAAAAAAAAAATTAGCATAGTTATTATTCTTGCTATAATAATAAATAAATTTTTCCTACGTGGTTTACTACAGCAACATGATATATATATGAATTATTAGAAGAAAACTGAGCAATGATTTCTGGTATTAAAGAAACTGCCTATTCAAGTAGTAGTATTAAAATACATTTACAATTTTAGGGTTTTTAAAGATGCAATTTATTCAATTAACGGATAATTAACAATATTCATGGATATATATATATATATATATAGTTAATATTGGTGTATAATATATTTAAATATATAAAATGAGAATTATTGTATAGTTATATGAATAATATTAATATTAAAAGTATATTATAAAAGCTAATGATTGTATATAATATTTTATGTGTATGAGTAATATGTAACTTCAATGTAAATTAATATATATATATAGTAAAAAAATTTAAATAAACTTTAAATTACAAATTTTATATGTGAGATATTATTTGAGTAGTGTTAGAAATTTTAAAATTCAAATAAGAAATTGAAATGGTTAATTTTACAGGTTCTTCAAGTTTAAGAAGAAGACATTCTCGAAGTAATATTAGAGTTGCCTTTAATCAAAAAAAGATGCCTATAATGTGGTATTAAGACCTAAAATAATCATTGAATGTGGTCAAGATTTAGATACTATTAGAGTTATCTCGAATATTAATAATGATAGATTCGATAAGGGTTAATGGTTTAGGTATATCTGGCTAAAAATATACTTATGGAATAGTTAAAAACATTGGTTGTGCATTTGTAAATATATATAATACTATTAGGAGATCTGAGTATTTTAAAAATATTTCATCATTATATAACTAAATAAAGATCAATGCCATTGTTAAATCTGTTGATTGGCCACAATTAAGTGGTAGTAATGTTTCCTCACCTGGATAGGTATATCCTAAACAACTAACAGTTATTAACTTCTTTAGATCGTAGTAGATTGAGTAAGAAACTAGTATAGTTTAATTTGTATAAAGAAAATGTAAACTAACTATATTATCAATTAGCAAGAGATATAGATCCGGATAGATTTGGACCTGATGATACTGATGATGAAGCTATTGATTACGTAGGATTTGAAGATAGATATTTTTATTTTAATGCTAGTAATGAACTTACTCGTTGTTCCTCTTCATTAATAACAAACCTAGTTTAAGATTAATAAGATATCTTTATCCGGAATCTTTAATTGAAAAATCACAATATGTGTTAGTTGATTCATTAGTTTCACATTATGAAAAAGAAAATAGTGATTTAATATGTATGGAAGAAATTATAATAGGATGATGTTGTTAATGTTCTTAGACAAAGGTATATTGTATATGTTTTGGATACCAAGTTTCCTACTAATCCAATGAATAATTCTAGTATTGCTATTAAACCAACCCTTTTAATAAATGGATCTAATTAAAATATGAAAAAAATGAATTACAATTAATACAAATCTTATAAAACCTTTAACATTTTGTCTTGATTTTACTATTGATGTAATCTCTAAGGTTTTGGAAGGAACATTTGGGAAAGGGATGAAGCATTTCATTTTGGAGAAGCAGTCGAAAATAACCAGAATACAAGTGAAGCCAATTAGAAGTTGGAAGGGTCGGTAGTGAAGTCCATAGAGATTGATATCCAAAGATGATTAGATATTTCCAAGGGTTGTAGGAAGTCCATAAGGTTTATGTCTGGAGTATTTTTTTTCTTTTTTTTAGAGCGGCAGAAGGAGTCAAAGGAGCGAACATAATCTATAATAGTAGAGTACTTATAAAAATTACCAGAAGTCATAGTTTTTTTTTTTTTTTTTTTTGATATTATAGTAACTAGTGGAGGGAGAGTTATGAAAGACAAATATTTAGAAAAGAAGAACTATAATTTTGAGGAACAAAAAAAAATTTTTTCTTTTTTTTCATTGAATAGAAGGACGCTTTTACTAAGTGAAAAGTTTTATAAATTTGAATTTGGGAGAGTCCTGGAGTTGGTTCGAAGAGAATTGATGGCAGATGTCGTTATGATAAGAATATTGGTCTTCTTTAACGTTCATTGAGAATTTGATCGGTCAAGGAAGTAATCATGGTTTGTGATTATATAAAAAAAGTTTTTAGGGGAGGAGAACGGAGAAAACGAAGACATCATCAGAGGAAGTATCGTCACTAGATGTAGCGAGATTAGGACGGTGAAAAGAGAGAGATCATCAGGTTTACCATTGGTGGAGCCAGAGCGTAGACAATTTTGGTAGCCAGAGCGGTAGTAGTAAACTGAACCAAGAAAGGATTAAAGTTCTTTGACATTGGTGAGAGTAGGCCATTTGAGAATAGAAGAGACTTTTTTTTTTTTTTTTTTTTTTTTTTTTTTTTATTGGGATCTATATGAAGATACCATAAGCGGATTTTTTTTTATGACCAAGGAAAATCTAAGAAAGGAACAAAGAATTCACACTTTTTTTTTTTTTTCGATTTTGGCTATAAAGACCAGCATTTCTAAGTTGTTGTAATACATTCTTAAATGGTAGTAGTTTAGTTGGTAATAACTTTTGTCGGATGTTATCATCAGCATCCTTAAGTTTATTATTTTCTTGAGATTCTGTTTTCTTCTTTGGAGACATGCATGTGCGATAAATGGCATAGGAGTTTTGGAATTAAGGAGGCAGTTCGAAAGAGCAATAGTTGGATTTAAAGGATTACTCTTTGGAACAGAAATTGATAGTTGGATTGTGAGTAGTTAACCAGTCAGCTTCTAGAAGAGCACACTGGATCAACTTTATAGAATTTTATTTTACAATTGTGATTGCCATTACTAAGAGAGACAGGTTTATGGTTTATCAAAAATTGTTTGATTTCCACCTATACCATAGACAACAAGGAATATTTACTTTTAGTAGTGAATGGAATATTATGCAAGTATATGTCCATGAAGTTGGATTTGAGATCTAGAGTCTCGAGGGATTTTAGTTTTCACAGAAGTATTTGAAATATTTATGGTGAGCTTGAATGGTTTACGTTGGGTTGGTCGAGTATTTTTGGTCTTGTAGTAATGTTTAGCTTTGGATTACATATGAGAGTACGGGTGAATAGCTTTGCTTCTATTTTCTAGTGGGCATTTTTGTAGGGAATGATCGGCAGAACCACAATAGAGGCAAAGGTTTTTTTTTTTTTTTTTTTTTTTTTTTTTTTTTTTTTTGGATCCTATTCTTCTTTTGATAAAGAATTACGGAATTTGGTAGTAGGAAAATTTCTTGTCTAATGGTTGCTTCTTGTGGTTGTTGTTAAAAAAGAGTTATTAAATCTGCTTTGTGAGCCAGAAAAATTGCTTGTGAGTGGAGATACTTGAATCGATCCTTGAAGCTATGGTTTGCCTGTTGAAGAAAGAAGATGGGCCAGGGAACATTTCAAGTATTTTGATTGAGATTTTGGTCGTTGAGATTAAGGCAAGGAAAGTATCCAATCTCTACTTCTTCGTTCTAAGATGACTCGTTGGCTTATTTAGGATTTAAAAGTATAATTAATTATTTAAAATTTAATAGTTTTTAAATTTAATACATCTATATTTTAAAAATATCCTTCACTTAAAACCTATTACTCATAAATCGAAAATTAAAATTTAATATTTTTTATTTTAAAATATCCTAAATATAAAACATATTACTTAAAAATTGAAAATAAGAACTGAAAAAAACAACAACAATAATAATAATAATAATAATAATAATAATAATAAAAAGTAAAAAAAGATTAAATAAATTAAAAAAAAAAAACGTAAAAAAAGATTAAATAAAAAAAAAAAAAAAAAAAAAAATATTTATTGAGAAAAAGCTTTTTTCTATTTTATAAATTTAATAAATATTAGAAAATTAAATTAATAATTAAATACACAAGAGGATTCATTATTTGTCAGAGTATATGTATAAACTACAAAATATTAAAATGAAGAATTAAAGTAGTTCAAAAAAATTTTTATAACTATATATCCTATATATGCAAAAACAAATAACAATATTTCAAAAGTAATATTTATTTAATATTGTTGATATTATAAGTATTAATAATTTAAAATTTCCCAAAAAATTTTTTTAAAATATAAAATAAAAATTATTTTCTTTGAACATAATCGTATTATATTTGTAAATACATGTATTATCATTAATTAATAAAAATTTTTTTCTTTTATTAATGGTATACATTTTTATAAATTATATATGTATAATTATTATCTCTTTTTTTTTTTATCATTTTTTTGATAATTAAATATATTTAATAAACTATTTATTATATATTTATTATTGAATACCACAAACTACAAGAAATGGAATATAAGGAATGAAAGAATGATCATATAATATTTTTTTGATCTTTTTTTTTTTTTGTTTCATTATTATTATAAAATATATTATATTTTATTATTAATAAGTTATAATCTTTTAATAATTGATAGTAATAATTGTCTTAAAAGAAATTAGAAATTATATTAAAACAAAAAAAAAAAATTTTGTCTAATAAATTAATGTTAGACAAGGATGCCCTTTATCTCCTATTTTATTCAATTTGTTTCATTAATAATGTACTGGATAATTGTGATAAGTATGGTGTATATTTAGAATCTCAATATTGTTGTGGTGGACTTTTTACCGAGGATATTGTTTTAGTTGTTCCATCTAAACAAGCTCTTAAGAAAATTTTGAATAAGGTTCATGAATGGGCTATTAAAAATGAAATGACTTTTGGAATTAATAAGTGTGTTACTCTTGTTGTAAAAACCGCTTAACTTTGTTAAATCCATAAATTACGAAGATCCATCTTTCTTTATTGGTAGTAACAAATTACCTAAAACTGACAATTATACTTGTCTTGGTATTCCTTTTGATGAATCTTTATCATTCTATACAATCCAACTTAAACAGTAATTTAAATGTCAAGTTAAATTTCGTTCTTTCGTTTTCTTATTAATAAATCTATTCATCTCCTATTGAAAAAATATGTTTTAATTTCCTTTATTCTTAATATTGTTTTATATTATGCTCCTCTCTTTGATTCAAATAAGAGCAGATGCTCTAAAGTTCAAAAAATTATTAATAGAGGACTTTATTGGAGTTATGGATTTAAAATCTCGTAATTCTTATGTTAGTCGCTATGAATATTACTCGTGAATTGAGAATACTTCCTCTTCAGCTGTCTGTGCTCTATCTCAATTACGCTGCTTTAAAAAATGGAAAAACTCATCCTGTATTATTAATCATCTCACTAATAATATTCCTACTATGTTACATTACTCATGGACTAAAGAATCATGAACTTTAGATAAGAAATTAAATGGTAAAAAAAAAAAATGAAATAAAAAAAAAAAAAAGTTTTATTGGGAAAGAGATGTCTTTAAACCCTCTAAAGCTAAAAAAGCAATTATTTACAAGGAGAACAATTTTGGATTTATTTCAGAAATCAGAAACTTAAAACATTTCAATATCTTAAGTATCAATTAGGTTTCTTTTTGGATTTCTCGAATTAGGTGTGGTTTTAAATTTGACATTAGAATTTCCATTAAAAGAAAAATAGTCTCAGAAGATTGCCCTAAATGTTGCCCATGTTGTGGTGTTAGTGTACCTAGTTTTTCTCACTGGATCTTCGCCTGTAAAGAGTTGGAAAATTACAGAAATAAGTTTTTACCTTTTCTAGATGATCTCTTTTTGAAGTTTGCAATGATAATTGAACAAAAATTCTTGGATGTTTTCTTTACATTCAGAAAAGGATTATGATAATAATATTTATTATTTTATATTGAGGGCTCTTCTTGGCGGGCGTTCACTGTATTCAAAAATTAAAGTTAATGATGGGGAACAAAGACAATTAGTTGACAATATTTTTTCTAAGTCTAAAAAAAAAAAAAAAAAAAAAAAATGTTACACTAAATCTAATTAAGATTTAGTAGTGAAAAATAATAGTTATAATCAATAGTTTTAGTAATAGTTTTAACATTGCTCTAGCAATATAATATACATTGAATAATGCTATAGATAATATCATTAAGAGTAATATGAATAAAAAATGAATAAAAAAAATTTATATAATAATTAAATTTCCTTTTTGTAAAGATATTTGTAATAATGAAAAAAATATAGAGAATAACTTTTTTTTTTTTTTTTTATATTGGGAAAAAATGATTGAATTGAAAGGTTACGTTATATAGAATTATAATT
The DNA here is from genome assembly GCA_016946835.1 of Neocallimastix lanati (nom. inval.). Taxonomy (NCBI): domain Eukaryota; kingdom Fungi; phylum Neocallimastigomycota; class Neocallimastigomycetes; order Neocallimastigales; family Neocallimastigaceae; genus Neocallimastix; species Neocallimastix lanati (nom. inval.). Next base: position 133,652 of record JACVTC010000091.1, on the reverse strand, counting down.
AATGAAATAAAAAATAAATTGATAAAAGTTTTTCATATATAACCATAATGATATAATTTATTCCATGAAAAACCTTTGATATATATCCAATTCATTTTAGTATACTTTTAAATTTAAAGATAATTATAATATTAATAGATATATAAGCTATTAGAAATTTTTTTCTCTAAAGTAATTTTCTAATTAAATTGAAAATAATTTCTAATATTTAGTTTTGCAATACAATAGAAAATTTTATTTATATATAAAAATTTTATTATATGATTTAAATATCAAAGGTAATATATACCATATAAGTTAAAATTTCTAAGGTATATTTATTCAAATGAACAGTAAAATCATAATGAAAAGCTAAATAAGATTATCATAATTATTATAATATATTATATAGGAAGTATATATAAGTTATAAATTTAATAATTCAGCATATATTATTTATGGTTAATGTATACTTAATTAGATAAAGTTATATATTTACCATAATAAAATCTTTATAAAAATATATATTATTGTATTATTATCTTTTTTTTTTTTTTTTTTTTTTTTTTTTTTTTTTTTTTTTTTTTTATTTTCCTTTATTTATTTATTTATTTATTTATTTGTTCTATGAAATGATTTCATTATTATCAGTAAAGCTTTTTCTATATTATAAAATATATATTATTATAGTGTTTTAATTAAAAAACCAGAAACAAAAACAAAATTAAAAAATTTTTTTTTTTTTACCAAAAAGATATATTTGATATTTTTTTTAGTCTTTTCTTTTCAATAATTATTTTTATTATTTTTATTTTATATGAAAGTATTTAACAAGTATTTTTTTTATTGCGTATTTAGTATAAAATATACTATCATTGAAATTACTATAATTAATATTAGTCACTTTTAATTTAGTATTAATATGTAGAGAAGGTAACTTTTTATAACTTTTTCTTTCATTTATAAATATGATAAATATAATATTCTTAATTAGTTAATGGATGCCTTATTTTATATATAAAATTTCAAATATATTGATATAAATGATAATAGGTAATAAAAATAAAATTAAATAATAAATTATAAATAATAAATAAGAAATAAATTATAAATAATAAATAAGAAATAAATAATAAATAATTAATAAATAAATAATAGAATAATAAATAATAAATAATAAATAATAAATTATAAATAATAAATAATAAATAATAAATAATAAATAATAAATAATAAATAATAAATAATAAATAATAAATAATAAATAATAAATAATAAATAATAAATAATAAATAATAAATAATAAATAATAAATAATAAATAATAAATAATAAATAATAAATAATAAATAATAAATAATAAATAATAAATAATAAATAATAAATAATAAATAATAAATAATAAATAATAAATAAAAAAATAATAAATAATTATAAATAGTAAATAGTAAGGAAGTGGTTATAAAATTTTATTAAATATTATTTTATTTATATATTAAGATACAATTTAATTTTATAATACTATATAATTTGTATCATTTCCTTATATGTACTTTTAATAAATATTATGCTCTAAAGAATGACTAAAAAAATATAAAAGTTAATTTACATTGAAATATTCATATAATAATAAATACTTTTATTATTGTATATAAATTAATATATAAATTGGATATATAAAATTAAAAATATATATAAATAAATCCACAATTCTTTTGGATGATAAAAAAAAAAAAAGAATATAAATAATAAATTGACAATAATAAATAAATAAATAAATAAATAAATAAATAAATAAATAAATAAATAAATAAATAAATAAATAAATAAATAAATAAGTAAGTAAATAAATAAATAATTTTTATAATTAAAAAAAAGATTAAATATTATTAATTTTATTTTTTACTTTATTATACTTTTTTTTTTATTTTTAAAAAAAGGAAAAATACAATATTAATAATAGAGTCATTATTCTATTAATAAAATAAATAAAATTAATAATTATATCATAATTAATACAAAATTTGAAATATATTTATTATATTTCTTAATTATAATGAATATTAATAGTAAAAATTAAGTAAAAGGAATTTATTAATAAAATTAAATTTTATCATATTAATAAAATGTATTTATTTTTTTTTTTTTTTTTTTTTTTTCAAGTATTAAATATTTATTATATAGATTTTAACTGCTTTTTTTTTTTTTTTAATTTTCATATCATCCTATTTTTATTTTTATTTATTTTTTTTTTAATATTTTTTATAATCATTAACTTATGATTAACAATAAATAAATAAATAATAGATAATAAATAAATAATAGATATTAAATAAATAATAAATAATAAATAATAAATAATAAATAATAAATAATAAATAAATAAATAATAAATAATAAATATAAACATAAATAAATAATAAATAATAAATAATAAATAATAAATAATAAATAATAAATAATAAATAATAAATAATAAATATTAAATAATAAATAATAAATAATAAATATTAAATAATAAATAATAAATAATAAACATTAAATAATAAATAATAAATTATAAATTGATGAAATATTTTAGTTATTTTACTTTGTGCAACCATGCTTTTTTCTTTATGTTTTAAACAATATTAATCCATATGTATATTATCCATAAGATGTCATTTAATTTAATTTATTATAAACTTATATTAAATTACTACGTTACACGAATCTAAAGAAAATAAATTTTAATTATTACAAGTCTATTGTACTCCAAATATATTGGTTATTCTATTTTACAAATTTAATATTCATAAAAAATATACAAAGTGTATATTAGAGAAGGTTATATTATTCCTTTTTTGATTAGAATTATGAAAAGTGGAATAATGGATAATATTTATGTGTTACTATATTGAATAATTATTCTTTTCATTTTGTTATCAATATATTAAATATATTTTTAAAAATTTTTATGTTTTTCAGAAGACTATATTGTATCAATAGATGGAATATTAATTTAATTCATAATTCATCAAATTCTCTTAATATTTGAAAGTATTCTATATGTCTTATTAAATGTGACTTAGGAAAACTATATCTTGTGGTAAAAAAAAAGCTGTACTTATAATATATTTTTAAATATTATAAAATTTATTCTAAATTTTATACTTTAATAAATTAGTAATATATTGTATTTAACTATATAAAATTTTGTGTAATATATAATATGGCAATTAACTTTTTTCTTTTTATAAATTTTAATTTAATATAAATATATCTATTTTTTAAAATGACTTTGAATAAAATTTGTGTTATTCATATAGAAGAAAAAAAGAGTTTGGAATGATAATGAACTTTAATAAATATAAAAATATATAAAAATTAATATATTATGATAAAATATAATATAATAAATATCATTAAATATAATAAAACGTAATGTTATGTAATATTATATAAATATATTAAAAATAATTTAATGTTATATAATTTTATAACCCAATAATTAAATATAATAGAAATGTCAATATTTCCAAAAGTGTTTTAACGAAATTATAATTTAAATATTAAGTTTTTTATTTATTTTTTTAATATATAAAACTTTAATTCTTATTAAAAATTTCAATATAAAATAATGTCAAAATTTTATTTATTATAAAATTATATCATTTTATATAAATTATATTAAAGGATAATATATTAAAATAATTCTATAATGATATAAATATTAAATAAATAATATTATCGATTTTAATTTATATTACTATAATATATGTAAATAAGGTTTTTTAAAAAAAAAAAAAAAAAAAAACATTTATAATTAATTATAAAAAAGATAATTAAAAATATTATTGAGATAATTATCATATATTTAAATATATATTTGAACTAATACTCTCTATATATATAATATATGAATAATCTATTGATAATATATTGAATATAATGTATATAATGAATTGTAAATGTTTGAAAATTTTAAATTTTTTTTTTTAATTTTCTTTTATTTTATGTTATTTTATTTTATTATCTTTTTTTTTCCTCTTAAAAGGAAAAAGATTAAAATATATAATATTATAAAAAAAAAAAGTATATATATATATATAAAAATAAATTAGTTATAAAAATAATAACTAGTTTTTTTTATAGTAGTTTATTAACTATTATTATATATATTTATGAATATATAGATTTAAATAATTTTAAAACTAAAATTTACAATTATAATTTAAAAGATTAAAGATAGAGAAAGGAATTAATCAACAAAAAATAAAAAATATATAAATAAATTATATATATATATAAATAGTAATAAAAAAAGAAAAAGAACTTGTAAATAAAAATAAAATATAAGTGAATATACTATATATATTAAAATTTATTCCAATGAATTTTTATTTATATTTAAAATTCATATTTTAAGAAAATTATTTGATATATTTTTTCTTAATAAAGAAATTTTAATGTTAATGAAAAATTTAAATCCTGAGCAGCATTTTTTACAAGTCTATAATAATAATAATAATAATAATAATAATAATAATAATAATAATAATAATAATAATAATAACAGTAATACTAATAAAAAAAACAGCAACAATAGCAATAATAATAACAATAACAGTAATAATAATAATAATAATAATAATAATAATAATAATTATAATAATATTTTAAATATTAACAGTAATATTAATAGCAATAATTTAAACAATAATCAAATATATAATGGTATAAATTCAGATAACAATTATGTTAAAAAATTTAATTTAAATGAAAGGATGGATTATGAAAATAATAATACATTTAATGAAAATATATACCCAACTTCCGTTCATTTAAATCATTCAAATTCTAATAATAATGAAAAGTCCTCAATGGATGTTAATAAAGAGAATACTTTTTCAACTAATGAAGAAATAATTAACAAAAATTCTGAAACTACATTAAAAACTAGTAATATACGAGTAATTCCATTGAATTTAGTTAATAAGCATAATTTACCAACTTCTAAACTAATAAATAATATTGAATTACCTTCCCAAAGGACGTCATCATTAACCAAGACTAGTATATTTGAAAATGAAAATACATTTACCTCGAATACACGAGATATTGAAAAAATAAAAGATGGAAATGAACTTAGAAATAAAAATAGAGATGAAGAAGAGAAAAATAATATAAATTCTTTAACAGTTGATACCAAATTTAAATCCTCAAGATATAATGAAATATCACCTGCATTATCTTCACAGTCATCTTTATCTATTAATACCCATTATAGTAATAAAACTAATTCTTCATTATCTAGTTATAGCACAGTAACAAATAAATTAGAAAATAAAGTAAATCAAACATTAACAGATCGTACTGATTCATTACCTATTCCTCAAAGAGTTACAAGTGATAAAACATCATTCCGAGGAATAAATAAAATAAGCCCACCAAATTTAAAATTATCAAAAACTTCTATTAATCCTACTCTGAATTCCACTAATAATTTTGTTCATGACTCAACAAAAATAATTGCTGATAAAAAATTAATAAAGCAAAGTTTGTCTAATATGAATGAAAATGTATATACTGGTGATTCAAGCACGCATCACTATTCTAAAGTTTCAATGGATTATCATCAATCAGATCATTCAATGAATATAAATAATTCATTACCCCTGTCTAATTTAAAAGATGTATCATATTTTAACTCCTCAAATGATCAAGATTGCTTTTCAAACAAGTATTCATTATCTCCATCTAGTTTTAATACTTCAAAAGCTTACCCGGAAAGTACTGTGAATTCAGATATACAATATATCAGTTCAGGAACTGATAATTTAAATCTTAATAGAAATAAAGCGGAATTTTCTGATAATACTAATAGTTTGCGTTTTAATTTAAATGATGGTAATAATAATAGTTCAAATTATATAACAAACTTGCCATATGTTGGAAAAATCAAGGAGTTATCGTTGAATAATGATAGAATAGATAATTCTGAAAGTAATACTACAGGTAGTCATTTTTTTTCACAATCAGAGATTGATGTCGTTGATAAAAATAATACAAATCCATTTTTATCCCATCCTAATAAAAAAATTCCAAATCAAATTAATGATGATACCCCACCATCCTGTTCTAATGATAATCCTAATAAATTAATTCATAAAGTCTTACTAAATGATAAACATAATCAAATTGAGACAAATTATTTAAATTCAAGTTCTACAATAAAGGTTAATTCTAATTCTAAATTCAATTCCAATTTAAAACTTTCTTCTGATAATTCTCCAAGTAGTCAGATATCAAAAGGAAAGGTAGAAGAATTGTCTGTAGTTATTTCAAATAATAAAAATATAAATAGCTTAAAAACAAGTAATAGTAAAAATTTTTCTGATATAGTAACTAATAATAGTCAGAACCAAAGTAATTCAATTTCAAATAGAAATAATAATTATGAAAAAGTAATTAGAAGTAATAAAAATAATAATAGAGATAGGAATGATAATACCACTAATATATTTAGTAATATTAATAATGATGATAGCAATAAAATTAATTCAATACGTCATGTTAAGTCACAAAATTCTTCCATAGTAAGTACTAATTCCTATTGGTCTACTAATAATAATTTCAATTTACATGAGTTTATTCAGGAAAATCATGAAATATATACTATTTTAAATAAGTATAATGAATCTGATTATGGTGATAAAAATCATATTATTGAGAATATTGAATTAAATAGTAGAGAAAATAATGAAGAGATTAAGGGGGATAAGAAATATGAATTTAATTATTATTTTGAGGATAATTTAAATGATTATGATAATCTTCTAGTTGACGATGAAAAGAAACTTTTGGATGTAAATAGTGGTTCAAATAAACGGAGATTTAGTAAAGCAAGTTCATCGTCTTCGTCTCTTTCACGCTTATTCAAAAGCATAAATATTGGAAAGTCAATTCGTCGTAGTGCTAGTAGTTTAAGTAATAACTCTGTTATAAGTAAATTGAGTAAATTTGGTAATTCTGAAAGTAAAAATGGATATGATATGATTTTGGAAGATCATGATGATATTGATAATGAAATAATGAATAATGAAACATTAAGTAATGATGAAAATATATATCAAAAGGCCAAAATTATAGAATATTTAAAGCATCGTAAAATTACTGTTCTTCCAAGTAATTATTCCAAATATAAGAATAATAATCATGAAATTGAATATTTTCCGGATGATTCATTGAATAACATACCGAATAAAACTAGTAAAAACTCATTAAATAAATCAAAATCAATTTCTTCACCAAATGTGAAAGTGTTGCCTTCCTCCCATACAAAAATAAATGATGTCATGAAAGGATCTATTCAAAGAAGTCATTTTAAAAATGAAGAATCACATTCATTAAATAGTATAACTGCGGAACAAGAGGATGAAACTATACATGAAAATGAATTTGATCATATTCTAGAAGTAGAACCAATGGATCCCTTAATGCCAAATCAATTAAATCATAATGAGAATGGTATAGCCATTGAAAAGGATAATTCTTATTATAATAATCATAGTGGAATTAATAGTAAAAATAAAAAGGCTGAAAATAACTATAATAAAAACGGTAATAATAATAATAGTAAAAATAATGATGATATTAATAATAGTGATAATAATGATAATAATAGCTATCATAGAAAAGATATGCTATTCGATGGTCTAGATCAATTAGATATTGATAATGATGATCATTTTCAAAAAATTACAGAATTTAACAGTAGAATTTCACTAGGAAGTAGTAATAATTTTATTGACCTTAGTAAAGTTCCAAAAAGAGAAGACGATCAGGAATTGGAACGATTAAAACAAATTAAATATGAAAAGAAACAAAAGAAAATTCGTAAATTATATGATAAAAAGGAATCTGTATCACTTATAAGAATTTTATGGATTTTTTTGTGTAGAGTGTTGACCTTTTTTGCTCCTGATTTCATTCTTTCCTTTTTCAAACTTCATGAAAGAGCTCAACCTCTATGGAGAGAAAAATTTACCATATTTTTATTTTATATTTTATTTATATTTGGCATATGGAAATTGTTAAATTTTGGTATCGCTGATATCAACTTTTATTCATATAAACAAGATATAGTGACCATTAATGGTAATATGTATAAAATAAATGATTTAAAGCCATTGAACATTAGTATAGATTTATCAAAGAATGATTTATCTCTTTATTTCCCTAGATATGTGTTAGCTAAAAATATTTATAAGGATGAAAATTTAAAGACGATTGTTTCTGATATATCTATATTAAATAAATATTATAATTATAGAAGTGATCCAAATAATATGAAAACCATGGATGATAAAATTGTGAGATGTCCAAATGATTATGATTCAACCATTTGTTATGATTATAATGAACTTTTAAAAATTCCTAAAAAAGGTAAAATCTCTATAAATAAATAGTAACAATAGTTAATAAATATAATATAAAATATATTATAAAGATTTTTGTTAAATCATATAATTAATTATAATAAACAGTAATAAATAAATAAATAAGTAAATAAAAAAGAAATAATAATATATTATAATGAATTAAAAAAGAATAATAATAAAAAATTTATAAGCTATAAAAATAATAAATAATAAAAAGTTATAACAAATAATAATAAGTTATAATAAATAAATATAAATAATAATAAATTATAATAATTAATAATAGGTTATAATAAATAAATAAATAATGATAAATAATGATAATTAAATACCAAGTTATAATAAATAAACAATAAGATATAATAATTAATAAATAAATAATAATAAATAATAGTAAATATCAAGTTATAATAAATAAACAGTAAGATATAATAATAATAAAAAAATTAATAAATAAATAATAATAAATAATAATAAATATTAAATTATAATAAATAAGTTATAATAATAATAAGATATAATAAATAAATAAGTTATAATAATTAATTATAAATTATAAAAAGTAAAAAGTAAAAATAAAATATAATAAATAATGAGTAACAATAAAATATAATAAATATAAAGTTATAATATGTAATAATATAATATAATAATAATTATTTTATAATAAGTAATAAGTAATAAGTAATAATAGAGGAGGAGTAGAAATAATAAAAATTATAAATAATAATAATAAATTAATATATATATATAATATATAATATATATAAAATTTTTTTCTTTTTATATAATAAATAGACAAATATTATAATACGGAGAATTTTAAAAAACATTTCCAAAATATCAATAATATTTTTATAATTGATAATTTCATTATAAATATGGAAATTTATATGGCAGTTCTTGATAATTATGAAAAAGTTAATGGTAATAAAGAAGAAATAAACTTTTTAGAACCTGAATTGATGAACTTATTTAACGATATCCATGATGAAACGGATAGAGATGTTACTAACAAATTCAAAAAAAATAAATTTAATCATCAACAATTGGAAGGATTGAAAGAATTATTTTGTGAGGGTATATTAATTACTAGCAATAATACCTATAATGTTATATTGATTAGTATTTGTATTGTTTTTTCATTTTTTAATATTCTGAGTATCTTCTCTCTTCCATTTAAGAGAAAGATGTTCATAAAATATAAGAATAATAAAATTTCACTTTTTTCTATGCCTTACAATATTATATTTATGTCGGCTTTTTGTGAAAAATATGAAGTATTAGAAGCTACTATTCAATCGATCGTTACTTCAAATTATGATAATAATAAATTATTATTATTTGTAGTTTGTGATGGTATTCAGAGTGATACGAATTCGGGATCAATCAATAAAATATTGAAAATATTTGGTATTAAAAAAACCGCTCATGAGGAATCAATTATGTATCGTTCTATTGGAAGGGGTAGACGTCAGATGAATTACGTTAGAGTCTATTCAGGATATTATAAAAAGTCCAAAATACCATTTATTATTATTTCCAAGATCGGTAATAAGTATGAAGAATTAAATCCTGGTAATAGAGGAAAACGTGACTCCTTATTGATTCTATTGAATTATCTTAATAAACTTCATGATAATGATTCTTCTTTTTCATCTGTAGAATATGAAATACATTATCATTTAACGGATTGTTTAGGCTTAAATCCAAAAGTTTATAAGTATTTATCGATAATAGATGCTGATACTTCAGTATTTCAAAATACTCTCAATATACTTACTTCTTTTATGGAAGATTATGATGATCAATTGGCCGTCTCCGGTATAATTGCCCATGAATATGATACCAAAAAAATGATTCCCATGTTGTATAATCAATTTCTTAAACTGTATCAAAGTCAAATTCTTGTATCCGATTTGGCAATAAATCGATTAGTGTTTTATCCCTGTTCATGTTGTGTAGTATATCGAATATTTAAATCTAAAACTAATGAAATTGTAGTGGCGTCGGATGATGTCATTAATAATTATGGTCACTTGGCATCAAGAGATACTTTACATGTTCGTTCCTATCTGGAATTAGGTGAAGATAAAATCTTACCATCATTAATGATTAAATCGTTTAGAGAAAAAATTACCTTTATTCCTGAATTTATTGCAAGAACTACTATTCCAGAAAACTTTTCTTTTATAAAATCCCAATATCGAAGAAATTATAATTCTATTATTCATTGTCTTTATTCTATTATATTTGGTCAATCCTCAATTTTTATTCGTTTTAGTGCCTTTAATATTTTACTTGCACAATTATTTTATCCTATCTTTTTTTCATATATTTATTACTTATTATTTAAACTTTTGTATTTTTTCATAACAAAACAAAAACTAATGGTGACTACAATAGAATTTTTAGTTATCTTTATTATGGAATTAATCTATATTCTGACTTCAATTCATTATAATGCACTCAGTAGAGATAATAAGCTTAAAGAAAGTATTATATTTATTATTTTTGGAAAGCTTATATTTTTAATTTTTTTACCTATATATTCTATTTACCATATGAATAATTTAAAATGGAGTGATAATGCCGCAGAGAAGAATAAAAATCCAGAAAGAAATCATGGCTCTGAGGAACTTTATCAAGATATTTTTGAAATAATTGGCAAAAATAAATATAGAAGAAATCAAAATCATCATAGTAATCGTAATAATAAAACCAATAACAGTAAATCTAAAAAGATCAACACATATAAAAAGGATCACCTATATTTAAAGCAGGATGAGAATGATAATGATACGAACAAAAATTTAGCTCTTTTGGATCATGTTCATGTAGATATTAAAGATATAAATACATATACCAATGATAATGATAATGATAATGATAATGATTATGATAATGATAATGATAATGATAATGATTATGATAATGATAATCTCTATGTATTAACGCCCAATTCAAATCAAGAGTTAAACTTTAATACGAAACCAATTAATATTAATATTGATTTATCTAATCATAATGATAATTTGATTTCAAAAAATACAAATATTAATACTACTACTCCTAATAATATTAATAACGATATCACTCTTCAACCTTCCTCTTCTTCTTCCATTAATATAAATAACAATTCTCAATACTTTTATTATAAATTACAACATGATGTAAGTCAGATGACCAATTATCAAAATGATACCTCCTCCACTACTCTAATGACCTCTTATCAATATGATAATATTCCTGGTCATGATACCAGAAATAAGGATAATGCTGAGAATTCATTAAATCCATTCATTTCTACCTCAACAAATGATGCTATAATAGAAAATAATGATGATATATTACAAAGTAATTCAAGTCATTTTGATTCTTCATTAATGAAAAATTCTTCATCTCGTAATGAAGAAATTAATAATAATAATAATAATAATAATAATAATAATAATAATAATTATAATTATAATTATAATTATGTATATAATAACAATAACAGCAACAACAATAATAATAAAAATATCAATAACGATAATCATACCATAGATACAGCCATTATTGATTCTAATAATAGTGTAAAAAATGTTCAGGAGGAAAGGAAATCAAAATTCAAAAATCATCATCATCATCATCTTAAAAGGAGTTTCAAAAATATAAATTACCATAATAACCCTATTAATCAAGCTTTCAAGTTAAATAAATCTATTAAAACATCATGGGATAGTAATAGTATTCATAGTAATCCCAGCATTCTTAGTACAACTAATAGTATTACTACTAGTACTCATGCTCAAAGGCGACAAAAATTGTTACAGTTTTCACGTCGTTCGTCTGAATTAAGTAAGAAGGGAAGTACGATGTCTTTAGATAGAAGAAGTCAAACTAGTAGTATCCACACAAAATCATCCTTAGGTCTTGGTGGTAAAACGAAAGTAGTAGTGAAAAAGAGTCTTTTATATACCTCTTCAGAAATCAATGATGAAAATAAGACAGAACATGAGAATATGAACGAAGATAAAGAAAACACTATGATTATTACTAGTAACAATACTAGTAATGAAAATTTAAAGAAGAAATTATTAAGTAAAAGTGATTCAGTAGGCTCCCATTCCTATTCCAGACGTCTAAATTTATCTCTTACTACTAAACTCAATAATGAATCTACTGTGGAAATGGAAAATAATCAAAGTTTATGTACATTAGATGATAAGTATATGAATAATCAAAATTTATTAACGATTGACAAAGATCAAGAAAATGATAATAATTCTAATCCTAATCCTAATATAGAAAAAGAGAAACATACTAGTTTAAATGAAGAAGAAGATTCAAATGTATTATCACCTCCTCCACCAGCTTTATATGCAGACAATTATCAAAATAATTTAATTAATAATAGTAATAGTAATCAAAATTCTTTCATAAATGGTGAAATTTCATTTGATATAAATAATTCCAAGAATTTAGGTAATGATTCTAGAATTAGAGCCAACTCACGTATGAATTACCTTTTAAGTCAAGAGGAATCCATAGTTCCCATAAATGTAGATAATGATATGATTATAGAATCCCACTCACAAGGTATAATTTCAAATCTTAGAGATGATAATGATAATAATGATAATAATAATAATAATAATAATGAAATTGTTGAAGAAAGTTTGGTACAATTGACGACAACCAAGAGTGGAAATGGTAGTGAAAGAACAAAATTTCATGTACGTAAGAGATCTTACAGTTTAAATATTAATCCTCATAATAAATTTGAAATTAAACGTAGTAATTCTAATAAATTGGAAAGTTATTCTACCAGTTTTGAATATGAAGATGCTATGGTATCTAGTGTCATAAGTGGTACTCGTGATTCATTAGATAGAATCCATTGTTCAAGTATGAATTCAAAAGTTTCATTACCTCAACGTTATCAACGAGGTCAACCTAATGATAAAAATACACCTACCTACACCTTATCACGTACTTCACGCTTTTCTATTTCCTCTTCTGTTACTAGTCAATTTCCTAATCGTCCTCGTATTGTATCTGGAACTACTTATGGATCTGATTATAATCCATCAAATACAACTTATTCCATTGCTTCTATGACTGATGTAGATTATGTTAGTTGGCGAGAATCCGTTTCTACCAATGCAACTTCCCTTAATCGGGTCTCCTTACTTCAAGATATTCATGACGAAGTCTTTTATCTTTTGAAGGGAACTCGTGATAATCCTATTTCAAAGAAAGTCATAAGAAAACATTTCTCTGTTCAATATGGTTCTTCACTCGTTGATATGTATGGTGATTTCATAAATGAATGCGTTTCTGAATTTTATCAAGAAAGTCTATCTCGTCATCTTTCTAATCCAGGTAGTATTTTAAGTTTTAAACAAAATAATAGTAATAGTATTAGTAATAGCAACAGTAATATAAACAGTAATAGAAATAGTAATTCAAATAGTAATAATAGTACTATTAATAGAAATTATGGAATAACAAATAATCATACTCCATATAGATCATCATTATTAAATAATATTTCTTTTTCACAGTCTCAGTCTTTTAATTTGTCACAATCCCAATCTCAACCTTTATTCCAATTTTTAACCCAATCTCAGTCTCAGTCTCAATCTCAATCTCAATCTCAATCTCAATCACCATATCAATTTCATCATCAATCATTTTCTCAATCCTCTTATCAATCCCAATCTCAAACTCAAACTCAATTTTTATCTCTATCATTATCTCAATCTTAATTTCATTTTAATCTTATTTTGGTCTCAATTTTTTTTTTTTTTTTATTTTATCAGGAATTCAATGGGTTCATCATTTGCAGAATCAGAAATAAGGGGTTCCTTTTACCTTATATTTAGATAAAAAAAAAAAAAAAGCGAATATCTCATTAGAAAGTACTAATAATATTTAAAATATATAAAAGAAAAGGAAAAAAAAGTTAAGAAAACGAAAAAGAATAAAATAAAATAAAATAAAAAATAAAAAAAAAAAAAAAAATAACAATAACAATAGTAATTACTTAATAATAATAATAAAACTTATATATAATCAATAATAAAGTTAAATATAATCAATAATAAAACAAAATATTATATATATATATCAAGAAATATATAAATATATACATAAATAAGATTAAAAATTAAAAAAAAAAAAAAAAAAAAAAAAAAAAAAAAAAAAAAAGTACAATAATATATTTATATATATTTATAAAACTTTTTATAAAATAGAGCAATTTATTTATAAACAATAAATAAATAAATTAAATAATTATTAAATAATACTTAATAATGAATAGATAAACTATAATAATAAAAATAATAAAATATTATTTTACTATTATTAATTAATTTATTATTATTAAAATATAGAAAAATAAATAATAATTGATTTATTCATTTATTTTATTTATTTTATTATAATTTTTCTTTTTTTTACATAACAATTTTAAAATAATAATAAAATAAATTATTAAGAGCAAAAATATAAAAAAATATATATATTTATATATTATTTATATAGAAAATGAAATAAGAAAAAAAGAAATAATATAATATAATTTAATGTAATAATGTAAAAAAAAAGAAAAATTAATTTAAAGTCTAAAATCAAAAAATAAAAAAACAATGAAAATGAAAATAATAATAATAATCAAAAAAAAAAAAAAAAAAAAAAAAAAAAAAAAAAAAAAAAATCAAAAATTAATGAATATAAATAAATAAAACAAATAAATAAAATTATATATAGAAAAAAAAAAATAAATAAATAATAATAATAATTAATTTAAGACTTTATTTTTTTTTTAATTATTATTATTTTATTGGTTTATTATAATTTTTATTTATTATTAATTATTACTTTATTTTACTTTTTATTTTTTATTTTATGATTACGAGTTTTTAAAAAAAAATTAAATTATTTCAGTTTTATTATTATTATTATTATTTTATTTTTAATTATTTTGAAAATAATTTTTCTTTTAATTTTTCATAATATTTTTCATTTTTTATTAATTTTTAGGTAGTGAAAATAATTATAAGAATTTAAGATATGATTATTTTCTTTTAATGATTTTTTTTTTTTTCGAACTAGGAAGAAAATACACTTCTATTACTTTATTTATTAATTATATATATATATATATAAATTAATATATATTGTATATATTAAAGTGTAAAAGATAGCATTATAAATATATTAAAATAATAATAATAATAATAATAATAATAATAATAATAATAATAATAATAATAGATAAAAAATGTATCAAATAAAAAATTATTATAAATAAAATGACTGATTATTTTTACCACAATATTGGACAACATTTATGACAATTTTCTGTAATTCTACCACTTCTGAAGGTAATAGTGGTATTTTACTTACATCCACATCTTAAATATAATATCCAATTAAATCCTAGACTAATCTTAGTATATTTACAACTAAGATTGAATAAAGTTCTTGTGTGAATGAATTTTGATATATTATAGTTAGTTCATTTAATACCTTATTTTATAGTAATATCAGATCAATATACTTCAATAACATCATACATCACTAAACTTTTTGATTTTTTTTTTTTTTGGATTTTTCTCAACAGAGTAAGAGATTCTTTAGTTTCCTTAAAAATTATTTACACATAGTATGAGTATTTTTTAATAAGACCTTTAATAATGCAATTAAAATTAATCCATTTACAAAAAGCGCTTAGTTTGCATTGTCACAGAGAAACCGGCGATAGGGAAAATATGAAGGTCTCGAAAAAGGACATTAGTACTAATATAAGAATTCCTTTTACGGTAATGTTTAAAACATTCCTTAATTTATTGATTTCATTATTGATTTTATGAGATGAGCCAAGATGTCATAGTATACCAGTATTAATTAAAGATTGAATAAGTATGAATTCTTTTTTTTCCTATTAGATATAACTTGGATGAAGTGATAGATAATCACTGAATGGAATTCTGAGATAAGTATTACATGAAACCTTAGGAATGAAAGTAGATACCAATATGGAAAATAAAATCTTCAAATGAATGAGATTGAACAAAGATTACCATAGTTAACACATTTATTAATTCTAAATGACATTTTGTTATTGTCAATCCATTTAAAAACATGATAAAGAAATGAAGTCATATTCTCTTTACTAAAAGCAATTAAAAGCAAATAAGCCTCCACAGTATTTTTTTTTTTTTAATTTCTAATATTGATACAAAATTCATTCTAAAATATTTATCTAAGACATCGTTAGTGAATAAATTTAATAAAATAGGTGAAAGGGGGGGCACACATAGAGCACTCAACGATGGATGTCAAATTCGTATAAAAGCATATCAAAAAAAAAAAATGTTAATAAAATTCCAAGATAGTTATTGCAATTATTCACACTTACTTGGAATAGAAACAATGGAAGCAGTTTTCTATTTCTTAAGGAAAGAAACCATCCCAAATTTTATTGAGAAAAATTTTAATGTATTTTGTATCACTTGGATACTTTTTCTTTAGTACCATAATGTAAAGCACTTCTTGGTAAAATTCAATGGAAATACAATTAAGGCCCTGGTGCCTTATTATTCTTCATCAATAGAACAATATTTCTAATTTCGGTGATAGTTATAGGATCATTAATCAAAATTCCATAATTGAAAGTATCTTTGATTATTTCTAAAAAAAATTCTAAAAAAAAAGTATTCCAGTAATTACTATTCAAATTATGACCAATAATATTAGAAGCTAAATTTCTATGTTCAGTCCAACGAGCTAATTGATAATTTTTTTATATTGTTTCAATTATTGCCAACTTTAACTTTATTTATTTATTCATTAATTAATTACATGAATTTTTTTTTTAAAAAAAAAAAAAATAATTAAAAAATAGATGTTATTTGCCCAATTTGAACATAATAATTTTATAAATATGAATGTGAAATAAAAGTAATATTCAAAATAAAGTTTATAAATAAATTCAGAAAAAAATTCATAGGAAACGAATCTCACTTCCAGATTATAAGATTTTTGTTTAAAGGAAATTCTTATTCTGGATTAGGGTTTGAATTGACTATCTGGAAGAAATTATGGTATTCTCCTTCAGAGGCATTTGTCCTTCTAGTCTGTCTTATTGTATTTCCAGAGTTGACACTCCTGATTAATTTGCGCTTATACCGTCGGAATAGCAACTTTTGAAGAGTACTAGTCATAGGCATTACTTCTGTAAAGAGAGCTGCAGAGAGTACCAAGAATAGCTTTTTAGAATAATCACTAGAAATGATTTAGTTATTAAACAAAAAATCCTATTCCTTTTTATAATAAATCAATAATGCCTGCATCTCTTCCACCAAAAAAGGAAGTTATATAATCGGTACTACCTCACATATATATTTACACATTCATTATTCAGAAAATTAGTAATTATTAACACGATTATTATCAATTGATCTATTCACTACATTATTAGTGATGATACTATGATTTTTACTATTACTAATATTAATATTTCTATTTTATCTATTACTAATATTACTACTATTAACAATATTATTTCTATTGTTATTATTATTAATATTATAAACTTCGTTACTGCTATCAGAATCTGTACTAGATTCTATATTATTCATATCTGTGACAACAATATTTACAATACTCTTTGATATTGGACAATATTTGGAAATTATAAAAAATTTTTCATAAAGAATTTCAATATCCTTAAAATATTTCATCCGAAATTTATGGAAAAGATAACATTTAGAAAAAAAATGTTCCAATCGAGTCTATAACAACAAGGACACCGTTCTTGACAGTCGTCCTCAACCGTATTGGTGGCTTTGGCAACACGAGCATCGAATTTATATCCACATCTGTCACGAAGTGCCCATCGGAAACTAATAATAAATTCAGGATACTTCATCGGAAACCAATGATAAATATCTATTTCTAGTTCATGAAATATGTGAACCATTAATCGGAAGAATAAATAAGTTACCAAGGTTACTGTCCCTTAATTTGTCTTGTAAATCAGTGGCACTCATGTTAAAGCCTCCAAAAAGAATAAATGGATGATTAGTGTGAGTTTGAAGCCATATGGAAACTTCAGAGAATGCATATCTGACATGTAAAGTGTATTTTTTGAGTTGAATATAGACACCTACAGAACACTTAGAGTGATTCCATAGACTATATGCTATTAAAGAAACAAGATGAGTACATGAGAAATGATATCCAAGATACAAGATATAAACTTCTGCAACCTGCGGGTATTTGGATCCAATCTTTTCTAGAAATGTTTGTAGTTGGGAAGTGTTACTTTACATGAATATTTATCATCCTTGGTATCATTACCTGCTTCCTGAAAACATAGGAATAATAGTTTAAAAATCATGTTGAAGTACTCAATACTATCTCTTCTCACAAAATTCCGTTCATTAGTATTCTAAATAGGACAAAATAAATTTATTTCCCTGTTAGAATGTGAAATTAGCTTTTGAGAATTTAGATTAGGTGTATTGGGAGAGTTAGGTACATAATTAGCATTTATAACCTTTACTAAATTAGTTGAGCTGAGTATGTATTATTGGATGTGTTATTAGATATTAAATTTTATTTTAAATGCTGAAAAAAAAAAAAAAAAAAACCTTATGATTCCATTTAGAACATCTAAAATATGAAATTTTAACTCCTGATATATTGCTTTTTCAAATACTTTTACAAATTTTTCCTGATTGAAATTTGGAGTGTATACTTTCATCCTGAAGAAACTATCATTGAAATAAGTAATTCTTTTCAATGACAAAATATTATTCTTATATTTAAAATGAATAAATTCCTTCATTTTAGCGTTGGTCCATCAGTGTATATACCACAGATAAAAATCAACCTTATGTTATTAATAGATGTTCCATAACAACGAGAACCTCTGTGAAATATCTTTTCTATAATGAACAATAATTAATTTACAAATTACAAATAATAAAAATGAAACTAATATAAACTAAAATACTATAAACTAAAATACAATAAACTAAGAAATATAAATATTAATATAAAACGTAAAAAAAAAATAAATATTGAAAAATTAAAAAATAATTAAAATAAAATGAAGTTATTTCTTTTCACTTTGTATTGTCAATTATTTAAGTAAAGTAAAATAAATATTGTATATTTTGTTAAATTGATTAATCTTTTTTTTTTTTTTTTTTTTTTTTTTTTTTTTTTTTTTTTTTTTTTGTTTTGTTTTGTTTTGTTTTCTTTTGAATTTTATTATTACATTAATAAAGCTCTAATTAATGTAATAATTTCCTGTAAAATGATCATATATTAACTAAAATGTATAGATAAATAAAATGTTAGTAGTGAAAAAGTACAAAAAGATTTCCATCCTTAAATAAAGTTTTAAACATAAGCTTTGGAGTGATTCAATCTCCCACATTTCCATTTACAGTAGCTATATATATATTATAATTCATATCCACATTTTTTTTTGTTTTTTAGACAAGGAAAAGAATACACTTCCATAAATTTATTAATTTTATTATAAAAAATACATGTAAGTGAAAAGTACATTTGAAATTAAAAATAAAAATAAAAGTAAAATATAAAAAAGCTCGAAAATACTATGTATTTCGGCAACTTGTACTATGCGGTAATTTTCCCTTCCTAACAAATAAAAAAATAATAAAACCTAGAAGTAACATCCTTGAAATAGATATTGTGGTGTCCATTAAACTTTCCCCGGATTCATCATTTATTGAACTACTAAGACTAGATTCACCCTTCGTTGAAATAGATAATGATCCAGTATTATTATTATGCCTTATCAGTACTACATCGACATATCATAATTTAAAAATATTAAATAATTTCTACTAGTGTTAAGTACAACGATAAACACAAAAACAAATATAATGATTAATATTTATCAAATAATAATAATAATAATAATAGTAATAATTTTACTACATTCAAATACACTAAAAATAATTAACATTCGTTTTAAAATTTTTTTTATTTCTTTTTAATTTTTGTTTGTTTTACTTTATTTATTTTTATTTATTTATTTTTATATTGTGATCTTTTTTCTTCTTTCTATCTTTTTTATTTTTTTTAATTCTCTTTTATTTAAATTAAATATACTTTTGCTTGTATAATAGATCCTTTATTATTTTATTTTATTTTTTTTATGTCTTTTTCTTTTTTTTTTTACTATTATTATTAAAAAAAAAAAAAAAAAAAAGACTTTCATTTTTTCATTTTTATAAAACTTTTATTAAATGCATATTTTAAAGAAAATTTTGAAATCTATGGTAAGACAGCAATGCATTCAATTTCAACAAGAGCATCCTTTGGAAGCTTAGCAACCTATATTTTTTTTTTTAAAAAAAAAAAATTTATTTTTTTATACATAAATAATAATTTAAATACATATTTTTCCCATTAGTATAAATAACATTAAAAATATGATTGATATACTTTAAAATTTATATACTTCCATTACGTAAATTTTTAAATTATTTTTTATTGAAACTTACTTCAATGGCAGCTCTGGCTGGTGGTTGATTACCCTTGAAGGTTTGACCATAAACTTCGTTCATATCTCCGAAGTCGTTCATGTTCTTTAAGAAGACAGTGGTCTTAACAACATGATCAACATCAGTACCGGCAGCCTTTAAAACTTGAGTTAAATTCTTTAAAACTTGAGCAGTTTGTTCCTTAACGTTATCACCAACAATGACCATCTTTTCTGGGTCTAATGGGATTTGACCACTAATTTTTTTTTATAATAATTTATGATTTGGTTTATTTTTTTTTTTTTTTAAAATTGATTATTATTATTTTTTATCAATATAATATTATATAATAAAATATTAGTCGTTAATATTTATTTTTTCATTTAAATATTTAATAATATTTTTTAATATCGACTTTAATTTAAACAGACCTGCAGTAAACAACACCGTTGGCCTTAATAGCTTGAGAGTATGGACCAATAGCAGCTGGAGCAGTTTCAGTGTGAACCTTTTCAAGAGCCATTTTTCTTTTTATTTTGTTGGTATTTTAATAAATTTTTATAAAAATAAAATTTACCTAGAATATTATTATTCTTTAATTAGAAATTTTTTGATAAAGTAAAAAAAAAAAAAAAAAAAATTTTTAAATATTTTTTTTTATTTATATATATTTTTTTAAAAAAAAAAAAGTTTTATTTTACTAATAGATTTCATTATTTTCATTATTGATTTTGATCTAAAAAAAGAAAATAATAAAAATAATAATTCTTTTTAATTACTTATTTATTTAAATAAATAAAATATTCATTTATTTAATATATATGATTTATTTAATCTATAATATATTATTTATTAATCTATCATCTATAATATTCTATTATTCATTACAAATATTGTTGAATCATCCAATTAAAATAAATTATAGAATGTAGGTATCATAAAATTATTGTATAAAAAACAATATTATTAATTAAATACATTAAATTTAGTGAATAAATATAATTGTAAATATAAATAAATGAATATAAATAAATAAATAAATAAATAAATAAATGCTTCCATATACATTATCTTTTCTTTATTATTATTAATTAAAAAAATATTGACTCATTATTTGTAATTTTTATTCCATATAATTAAAAAAACCATCAAAACTTTTATAAATATTTTATCTAAAAGTATTCTATATTTATTTATTTATTAATTCGAATATATAACTTTTAATTATATATTTTATATTTTACATATAAGAATAAATAAATAAATAAATAAATAAATAAATATATTTCTTTTACTTTATTATTATTAGTATACGACTATACAAAATATTTAAATAATTACAATTTATTGAAATATATTTAATAATTAATATAAAATAAATATAAAATTTAAAATATAACAATCAAACAGGAAGCCTTTATTCATTTTTATTAGAGCTTTTATATTCGAGTTATTTTTATAATTAATAAATAATAGGTAATTAGCAAATACTCTTTTAATAAATTTTTATAAAATAAAATTAAACATTAAATTTATCTTATTTTTTATTTATTATTATATTTTAATTTCAATTTTTTTTTTTTTAAAATAATAAACATTTAAATATTAAATTTTAGGAGCCAAATGAGTATATATTGATTCCTATTGTTTTTATCAGCATAATTGCTATGACTGGTGCTATCAAGTAGCTTCATCTTAAAATTAGTATTACATTTATTTAATATATAATCTATATCTTTAAAATAAATAATAATATAGATATATTTAATATAATTACATTACTATCATTATTTTTCTTTTTCTTTTAAATTTTACTTCTTTTTGCTCTATAACCAAAGTTTATAAAAGTATTTAAATATCTTTTATATTTCAAAATATATTTTCTTATCAATGATTGGCTTATTTTCCTACAAATTGTATTATTGATTGAAACATCCATACTTTGTTGTATCAATATTGTAGTTATATATGTACATCAATATTTTTATTTTAAGTTAAATTTTCGGATACATTCTTGAATTACATTATTTTTATTGTATTACATTAAAGTTTTTTTTTTTATTTATTTTTAATATTTTTTAAAATTTAACAATTATTTTATTTTGAAATAAAACTTTTTTTTTAATAAAAATTCAATTTTTAAATTAAAATAACCAAATTATCATAAAAAAAAAATAAATAAATAAATTCATAAAATATTATATATATGTAATTTATTTACAATATAAATTAAATATTTAATAATCCTTAATTTCGTAATTTTAATAAATAAAATTTTATATTTTTTGAAAAGTGATTTCAGAATTGCATTTTGAAATTAAAAATTAAAAAAAAAAAAATAAAATAAAATAAAATAAAATAAAAAAAATAAATATAAATATAAAAATTGATTGTTAAAAAAAATAAAAGATATTTAAAGTTTAACATTATTTAATTTAAAAAGGATATATTATATCTATTCATTTTAATATTCTATTAAATTTATTGGATTTAAAAATTCATTTTTTTTAAAATTAAGATTTTAATTTTTAAAATTTCAAAATTTCTTTCTATATGAAATTTCAAAATTAAAATTATTTATCATATTATTCTTTACCAAAAATTAATTGTATTAACATAAACATATTTAAACTTTTATATTTAATATTTTTTGTAAAAAAAAAAAAAAAAAAAAAAAAAAAAAAAAAAAAAAAAAAAAAAAAAAAAAAAAGGAATTAATATAATTTT
>JACVTC010000091.1:0-105000 GCA_016946835.1 Neocallimastix lanati (nom. inval.) | reverse complement strand
AATCTTGACCAGATATAGAAATTGTATTTCCCTTAATAACAAGTTTCTTTCTAATAATTTTATTCCACCCATTATGTTCCCATAACGCATTTCTTACATTCATTGGTAAATCATCATTGACCCAGAAACTCGTAATGCAGAAAAGCGCATCCGTGAAGGTACAATAATTATAATAAACTTTTAAATTTTTAAACAGATAACTGATGTGAGGTTTAGTTTTGAAAAATTTAATTTTTTTACTTCCCCATTCAAAATTTTCTGGAATTTCTATGTCATTATACATGTCAACAAACTTTTTAAAGGATAAAAATCCTTTTCTTTGGGTATCATATTTGTTCCAGGAATCTGAGAAGCTTTCCTTCACCAATTCAATTCTACTAATTTCATCTTGTTCTTGTAATAACATAATAAATGAATCTACTACAATAGCGATAAAACTATTTAAAAGAATCCAATTAATAAGAATTTGTAAGGAGATAAAATAAAATGGGGAAAAATATGAGCCACAATTTTCTGTATCTTTCGAACAGAATCTTATGGTTCTTCCAATACAATCCGCCATAGCAATTGGCCAATTTTCACCTTTATATATATATATATCAATTCAATAATACTAATTTTAAATTCATATATATATACTCAAATTTCATTTAAATTTTATTATTATTATTATCATTATTATTATTATTATTATTATTATTATTATTATTATTATTATTATTATTATTATTATTATTATTATTATTATTATTATTATTATTATTATTATTATTATTATTATTATTATTATTATTATTATTATTATTATTATTATTATTATTATTATTATTATTATTATTATTATTATTATTATTATTATTATTATTATTATTATTATTATTATTATTATTATTATTATTATTATTATTATTATTATTATTATTATTATTATTATTATTATTATTATTATTTAATTTGTTATTTTTATCTTATTTTATTTATATTTATTTACTTTACTAATAAATAAAAATTAATTACATATTTACCTGTTGAAAAAATAAATACAGATAAAAGACTTTTAGAAAATGTTGAGAAATTCAAATGATAATTTAAAGCCTCTGTATTATTATAATTAATATCACCAAAATAATAACATCCAAGGAAGGCATAGGTAATAATAACTATAAGCATTAACTAATATATGTATATATAAATAAAATAAAAAAATTTTTTTTTTTTCATTTCAATTATTAAAATAAATTAACAATTATAATTTTTTTTTTTTTTTACTTCTTTATTTTTATTTTTTTTTTATTTAATTACGGTATATTATATTTAATAAATGATAGTATAATAAAAAAGAAGTACTTACAATGAAAATATTTAGTAATTGTTTATATTTTGATGCTATCACCTGAAGTAAAGCTCTAATACCTTTAGCAAATTTGAATAAACGGAACATTCTAATTACTCTAACAAGAATAAAAGCATTTGATCTTACAATATTTTTTGTTGTAATAAAAATAATATAGGATGAGATAACAAGAATAAAACAAAGAATTCTCCATTTATCGTTAAAAAAGTATTTATAACTATAGGTAATAATTAAAAGAATTATTTCAATGGTATAAATTCCAAGGAAAATAAATTCTGCTATATATTGGAAAGTATTTTCAGATGAAGATTGTTCATCATGATACAGGAGAAGTACAATAATATTTAATATTATAATAATAAATACAGTTATATCATAATAGTCTGACTCAAAATAATCTCTTATTTTCATACGCCATTTGCTTCGATAAGTTTTCATTTTTATATTAGGTTTTGGTGTAACTAAAAGACTGACATATTCATGAATTTTTTTTTGATTAGAATTTAAACCCTAATTATATTGAAAATGATAATGATAATGATAATAATAATGATAATGATAATGAAAATATAATTAAAAAAAAAGGAATTAATATAAATTTAAAAATATTATTATTTCAAAATTAAAAAAAAAAAGAAAAAAAAATTTAATTTAATATAAAAACAAAAAGAAAAAAAAAAGGTAAAGATATCATAAATAAATAGTAATTGAATTCTATCAATTATATGAAATTATTCTAATATACTTAAATGTTATTTTTGGATTATTTTATTCTTTTTTTTTATATTATTATAATTTTTTAACTTACATTAATACCTTTTAAATTTTCAGAATTTCTTTTGATACTATCATAAGCAATACCAGTAACAACTGCTAAGAAAATCCAACTTCCAATCACAATAGATGTAATATAATATATTGAGACCCATTTATTAATGCCTGGTTTTCTTATGGTATTAGATTTTCCATATCCCATAAAATAATACATAATATCTGGCCAACCTTCTTGACTAGATAATACAAAAGAAGTTTGTAAACTATCAAAAAAGTTATCAAATCCAACAAAATATCCCCACATTTTTCGTTCCATTTCCCTATTCCAATTAGTACTGTAAAAAACACCGGTACAATCTTTCTTATCAGTTATATTTGGATTAGGATCATTGCATGTATAACCATCCCCTGTGTAGAGCGACAAACCTATTACTGAAACGATTAATAGATAAATCATAAATGGAATAATAACTATCATAAGAGAAGGAATAGTTTTCCAAATTGCCATGGTAACAATTTTTAATTCACGACTTAATTTAATCAATTTAATTATTCTAAGTAACCGAAAAACTCTAAGAATTAAAATATTTTTAGCAAAATCAAATAAACCGATAATAGAAATAATAATAATAACTAAATCAAACCAATTTAAAGGATCCTTTAGATAGGCGTTCTCTTCAACGTATAAACCTTGAGCAATGGCTTGTATAATAAATTCCAAAACAAAGAAAACGCCAAAGAATACATTAAGCCGATAAATAAATTCTGTCATCTTTTCACGATTAATCATAGAATCATCAATCATCTCATGGTTTGGGATATCGTAATATAAGATAACACAACTAATAATAATAATAATTGTGATGATAACATTATAGATTGTATTCTCTGTCAATTTTCGAAAAAATTTCACAAATCGAGATATTCTGAATTTATAGTATAAACCCTGAATTCCTCCACTTTCACTTAATTTTTTCATAATTTCTTCTCTTTCGTGAGTAAGTAAAGAAATTTCACTATCTCCAATTAAATTCTGAATTCCTTTAGAAATTTCTTTTTCAATTATACGTAGATTTTCAGATAAAGTACGTTCTTGTTTTTCAGTTAAATTTTTTATTGGAACTGGATATTTTGAGGGTGGTGGAGATAAAAGTGTTAATGGTTGTTGAGGTAATGGCGGTGATAAAGTAGATGGTGGTAATGTAGATGGGGATAATGTAGATGGTGATAATGAAGATGGTGATAATGAAGGTGGTTCTGATGAAGATGATAGTAATGAAGGAGGTAGTTTTGATGAAGGTAGTTGTGACGAAGGTAGTTCTGATGAAGGTGACTGTGATGAAGGTGATTGTACTGGATGTGATCGTAATAAAGATGTTGGAGTAAAGAATATTGCTGATTTTGATGCCTCATGAAATAATTCCAATTTTTTCTTTACAATAATAGAAAAATTAGTTGATCCTTCTATTGTAGTATCAATGAAGCCACCTAAGGTATTCTTCAAGAAGTTTAATGTACTAATTGGAATCATATATGTGTCAGTTTTTTTTTGATCTTCAGAAATTTTTTCTTGGAAAGCTCCAATAATAATAGCAACCAAAATATTTGAAAGGAAAAACGATCCGATAATAGCTATATTTCATTATATTACGTTACAGTATATTATATTATATTATATTATATTATATTATATTATAGCATTTATTTATTCATTTATTAAATTATTTAAATTTAAATATTATAATAAAATATTGTTTATTTTATATAAAAAAATATAAAAATATAAATATTTATATTAAAAAAAATATTTATTAAATTAAAATAGCAATAAAAAAAAATTAATATTAAATAAATTATTTTTTAATGCATTATATCTTATAATGTTATAATCTCTATATCTATTATTATTAATGATTTATTACATTTTTTGTTATTTATATATATTATAAGAATATATATATTTATTATAATTATTAACTATATTCTTACAAATAATAATAGGGACTAGCACATAAGATTCTGTCGTTGCACGGACACAAGACACCTCAATATTATTCCAGTTTTCCATTGTAAAGAGTTGAATGATTGATAAAATTGAGTTCCAGATGTTTTCAAAATTTTCATCAGGAATACCATCATCAAAGTCCATACTACCTTTAAAGAGTTGAAATCCAAAAGTAGCAAAGATAACCACCGAAATTATCCAAATAATAATTAAGCACATGAGATGAAGAAAAGAATCCTTAATAACTTCAAATAAATATTGAAATTGTTTTGAATATTTACTAACACGCAAAACTCTTAATGATCTTAAAATTCTGAAAATGAACAGTCCCTGTTCCTCAGGAATAACAAATTGATCAATAATAGATAATATTGTAAAAGTACCATCCATTATATTAAAAAATGTTTGTTTAACATAACCAATAGGATTAAGCATAATTAATTTACAAATCATTTCAACTGCAAAAATAATTGTACATATATCTGTAATTTTCTTAATAATTCTTCCCGTTTCTTCTGAAGTATCTTTATTAATTATACAAGTAGTAGCTGTATCTGTAATAATAATAATCATCATTGCAGTATCCCAATATTTATTATTTATGACGTATTTTAAAACTTTTTGTATAAAATTAACGAAAGACGATTTTCTTATTTTCAACATAATTTTACTATTAACAAAACAATACATCAATTTCATAAATTTATTTTCAGGTTTTTCATTTATAGAAACTGGAATAATAATATCTTGATTTTCAACTTCATCCTCATTTATTTTTCCATTTTCATTTTCATTATTTTTATTGATATTATTTTTATTTTCATTATATTTATTTTCACTGTTTTCTTTTTTATTTCCTGATTTCATGAATAAACTTTTTTTAGAAAGATTTCCTTCAATATCTTGAATTTTTCCTTCCAATTTATTATCTCCGTTTTCCTCATCTATTTCATCCATTAAATTATTGGAAATAACCGCAACAATAAGTTGTAAAATAAACCAATTACCAAGTATAATTACTATTAAATATAAAATAATACCCCAATAAGATGAACTATCACAGGTCATAAAAAAAATATCACTCCATCCTTCCATTGTAATAATCTATATTAATATTGATTATAAGAATAATAATTTATGTAATAAAATTTAATATAAATTATATATATAGTAATAATAATAATAATTTAGAGTAAACAAAAAAAAGATATATATATATATATATAGATAGATAGATAATTTTAATTATTTCCAAACAAATAATAATAAATTAATAAAATATGAATTATATAAATTTGAAATATAAAAAAATCAAAAAATTAATATTTTATATATCCAAATATTTATATATATTTAAAGAGAATTTGTATGGAATATATGAGTATAATATTATATGATATAAAGTAAAACATTATATACTACAATGATTATATTATATTTTGTATTTTTTTTTTTTTTTTTGAATTTTTGAATTTTTGAATTTTTATATTTTATACTATTTACTTTTTTTTTATTTTATTTATATTTTTTTTATTTTTAATTAATTTTATTTCCTTTTTTTTTTTACTATATATATATCTTACTTGAAAAATAGTTAAACAGGATTGGAAAATATTATCAAAACCGATAGTATTATAACTGGGATTATTCTTTGTTTTTATACAACTGAAACCTTCAGGACATTGATATCCTCGAGCAGTTGAATCGGAACAAATTTGTTCTTCATCAAGTATAACTCCGTATTCATTAACACATCGATTTTTTAATTTTCCACCTAAGATATGAACTCCAAGAATTCCGGCAAATATAAAAACAAAGATAAAAAATAAAACGATATCACGAATTATGGGTAGAGATTTTTTTAATGCTTTAAAAATAGTATTAATACCTTTAAAAACTTTTAATATATACATATTATTTTGTTTGTTGTTTTTAAATATAATATAATATATATATATAATATTAAATGTATAGATAAATATAAAACATAAAAAAAAAATATTTCCATAATTTAATTTATAAATAGTAAAGGAAATATAAATATAGATATAAGTAGAGAAAATAGTAATATTATAATTTTAAAAATAATAATATACGTTATTATAATATAGATAATAATAATATTAATAATAATAATAATAATAATAAATAGTTTTGAATATTAGAAAAAATGATAATAAAAATTATTATAACAGTATTATTTTATCCAATTTTTTCTTTTTTTTTTTTTTTTTTTTTTTTTTTTTTTTTTACTTTTAATTCTTGGCAAATACTTAAAGATACTCCATAATCGAATAGCCGAAAAATTAGGAAAACCAGCTAAAAAAAGGCAATTAACGAAAATGGCCAATATATCAAAATAAGTCCAAAATGTATTAAAATGCTTCCATGAATCCGTACTAGCAATAATAGAAATAAATGCTTCGAAAATAAAATAGATACTAAAAATTTCATCCGTAGATATTAAAAATGCATAAATATTATTCTTATTATTATCATCATTATCACTAGTAATGATGACCACATTTAAAATGGTTATAAAAATGAAAAAGAAGAGAAACAATTTATTTTCCACAATTCGATAACATACTCTTTGAGATGTTCGATGTAATTTTCTTAGCACCCCCATTTTTGTTTTTTATTATTTTTATTATTTTTATTTTTTTATTCTTTTTATTATTTTGTCTTATTTTATCTTTTCTTTTCTTTTCTTTTTTTTTGAATAGGTATATACTTGATTTTCTTTTTTATTGTTATTGCTATTCCGCTATTCTTAAAAACATTTATTATTATATATATATAATATAAATTATTCATTAATCCATATAAAATATTATTTTGATAATGAAAATATAAGAAGAAGAAGAAGGAGATGGTAAAAAAAATAATTAAAAACAAAAATAAAAAATAAAAAAAAAATAAATATAAATATAAAAATAAAAAAAAATAAAAAAGTTAATAAATTTTATTTATTAATCTTTTAAGAAAAAACAATAACAACAATAATTATAATAGTAATGATAATGATAATAAATGATAATTATTTAATTATGTAATTTTTCTATAATTAATTTATAGTTATATGTATATATTATAAAATAATAGATTTATTAAGTAATAGAATATGAATGAAAATAAAAAAAAAAAAAATTGAAAATTATTAGAAGTGTTTTTATATTATAAATCTTAATATATACAAATCATATTTAAATTAGATTTTTTTTTTTTTTGATAATTATAATTTTTATGGAAAAAAAATTATAATAATTCCTTTTGATTTAAAATATTTATATCTATTTATTTATTTTTTATTTCTGTAGTTTTTTGTATTTCTTTTATTTTTCTTAATTATTTTTATAATTTATTTATTATTTTTTAAATCTTTTTTTGTTGAAGTTTTTGAAGTTTTTGTTATTATTTAAAAAACTCTAAAGAGTTTTAGTACATCATAAATTGTTTTTTTTTTTTTTTTTTTTTTTTTTTTTTTTTTTTAATTAAAATAAATTTTTTTTAATAAAAAAAATTATATAAATATTTATGAATATAATATAAAAATTTGATATTATATTTTATTAACTTTTTAAAAATCGTTAAATTCTAATACTTAAAAAAAAAATAGTAATAAAAGAAAATAAAAGAAAAAACTAATTAAATTGCAGATTAAAAAAAAAAATTAATTTTAAATTTTATATATTAATTAAACTAATGTAAAAATAATAAAAGATAAAAAATAAATAATAAAAAAAAACAAGGTTAAATTAATATAATAGCATTAAATCATATCATACTATTTTTTATGATTAAAAAATAAAAATAAAGGAAAAAAAAAAAAAAGATTTTAGGAAAAAAAGAAAAATAAAAAAAAAAAAAAAATAAAAAAAAAAAAAGAATTAGTTATTTAAAGTTATCTAAATAATATTTATATTATATTAATTATAATTTTGATTATTATTAATATAATATAATTAGGCCAAGAGATATATTGTTGAAACCTATATGATAAAAAAGAACTTCAATTAATAATACTTCCAGTTCATATTATATAACACAAATAGTAATAATCGTTCTTTATACATCGATTACATAATTAAATTTTCTGATAATATCTTCATTAATTTTATAAAAGAAGACTTTTTTCTTATTTTTTATTTTTGTGTTATTTATTTTTTATAATTAAATTTATATTTTTTTTAAGACCAAAACAAGAATAAACATAACACTATTTTTATTTATTAATTATTTAATAGTATTAATTTATATAAAAATATATATATATATAAATATATAAAAATGTAATTTTTTTTAATAATAATTTTATTTTATTTAAATTATTATTAAAAAAAATTAAAGTTAATAAGATATAAAATACTATGGTGAAAAATTTTAGAGTAATTATAGTATGTGATGTGAATTAAAAGCGCATTATTTTCACCAAACAAAAAAAAAAAAAAAAAAAAAAAAAAAAAAAAAATTAATAAAATATAATAAAGAAGTTTACATCTGTGAAGTAGATAGATTACATTGTCTACTAAAATCAAAAATCACCCTCTAACCAAGAAAAATATTATCATAAAATATTTTTAGAATATATTGGTTGTTTGAAGAACGATTATTACTATTTGTGTTATTACATGAATATGAACTTATGAATTAGTAATAGATTTTTTTCTTTATTTTATCGGTTTCAACAATGTATCCCTTGGCTCTCTTGGATGCTTTTTTTAGTACAGTATTGATTAGGTTATTCACTAAGATGACAATACAAAGAAATATTAGAATTAAAAACTTTTTAAAGAAATAAAAAATTTTCTTTTAAAATGGCATGGTTCCACCAATATTGAATTATAGCTCATCTGAAACATTAAATATTGGATCTTTTTTTTTTTCTTTTTGTCTAGGAATAAACTAAATTTTTTTTAAAAAAAAAAAAAAAAAAAAAAAACATGAAAAATACATGAAATATTTTTACTTTAATATTAAAAAACTACATTATAAGTTTTAAGGATGAAATGTCTTTTAACTCTTCTCATTCATCAATAATAACTCTTTGTGGATTAAAATTATCATTCAAATCTAAATCAGAAATTTCTTCTTTTCTTTATTATTTCGACGTTGATGCTCTTGACAACAGATAGATCTAATGGTATACAAATTGATCATAGTATAAAAATTACTAATTACAATAGGCGTACCATTAGTAAAGAATTCCAGCAAGCCCCACAAAAAACATGAAATCAGGAAAAGAAGACTCTCTCGAAGTTGATTGAAGTAATATTATCAATAAAGTGTCATCTTTTAAGATTTTATACAATGCATTTCCACCCACCAAGAAGGAGACACAATACGTAAAGGTTAATATTATCATTAAAATCGTTCTCTTTGTCATTAGGAATTTTCAAGGATTTCTCATGAACAATAAAAGAAAAGTTAATAAAAAAAATTTCATCAACGAATTAAATGAATTGTTGCCTAAATTCTTCAAATGGCAAATTTCACAAATAGATGCAAATAAATTAATACATTCTTCTATATTTCTAAAACTAAATTGTTCTGGTCTGATAATCTCATGAGAAAAAGTATAGTCTGTAATTCTTTTAGTGATAATTTTTGATAGAATCTTTAATCCAACATTGATGAATGAAATATCACGGTTAACTATTACAATCTTAAGGATCCTCTTACTTAAGAATGGAGACAATAGAGGCAGAATTCCCATTCATAATATAAGTCGCCATCCCATATTTTTATTAAATAGTAAAAATAAATAGACTTTAAGCAGAATCTGAATTAAGTAATTTTCTTGATTAAGAAGAAGTGCTACTCCCCAAATTAAAAAAAAAAAAAAAAAAAAATACTTTAAAAAAAATGACTGTTGATATACCATCAGGACTAGGTACTTTGTTATTTTTTTCATTTTTTCATTGAAAAAAAACACAATTACGTTAATTTCTCGCAATAAAATTGATTGATTTTTAATGTTCCATGATTCCTGAGGAGAAGAAGAATTATTCATTATTTCTTTCCAATAATTTTCATTAAGACTATGATTGGTTATATCAGAAATAAGCTCTTCATAGTATTCTGCAAAACGGTGGAGTTGATTTTCTTGAGATACTAAAACATTACCTGCTTTAACTTTAATATACACAGGTAATTGGGAAAAAGGAAAGAAAGAAAGGTTTAGAAATTTTCATAAAGTCCAAACCAACCACATTTGAGTGTCTTTTTTTTTTTGTTTGTTTGTTTGTATGTTTGTTTGTATGTTTGTTTGTTTGTTTTTAAGAAACATTCGCTTATGGAATGAATATGAATATGAATTAAATTTTTAAAATCCAATTATTCTAATATTTTTCTTAATACTAATAATATAATCAGAAAGAACCCCCTTTCTATATTCTTTGGAGAGATTACGGAATTCTTGATAATTGGGACATTAAGCAATTAAATATTAAAGCAGTATATCCTAATACAGATTTAGAAGAAAAATATATATATATATACAAAGATTCCTTTAGGTGATAAAAAATTGCAATAAGAATAAGTATTAACTACTGAAAATAAAAAAATAAAAAAATAAAGCTTTATAGGATTTAAAGTAAGTCGGAAGAATGGAGTAGAGAGCGATTTCTCAATTCCTAAAAAGTATAAGTTTTAAAAAGCATATAACTGATAAATGTCTTTTTGGCAGATATGATAGAAACAATAAACTAATATGTTTATTAACAACATATGTAAATGATTATATTTTTTAATTACAGGTATAGAAAAAGAAATTAATTGTGTAATTAAAAAGTTAAAAAATAAAGTATTTAAAGATTCTATTGCAAGTAAAATTATCAGAATTAACCTTAACATGTTTAAAACAAAAGATGGATTTAAATAAATCAAATTGATTATATTAATAAAATTATTGAAAGATACTGTATTGAATAAAACTGAACAAATCAAAACAAATTTTTAAAAAAAAAAAATGCAGATTAAGAAAGAGAAAATTCGGACCCAATATATATAAGTGAAGATTAATCTTTACTAGGTGCATTATTGTACATTGTGGTCGAATCAAGACCAGATATAGCTTACATTGTAAATCAAGCATCTAGAAATTGTGAAAATCCAACAGATGCTGATTATAAATCATTAATGTAAATTTTTTCAATATTTAAAAAGATCAAAAAAAAAAAAAAAAAAAAAAAAAAAAAAAATAAATCTATATATTACAATAGAAATAGTAACTTTATTAGATATTCCGATTCAAATTTTGTGAGTGATGAACAAAACTAAAAGATCGACTAGTGGATATATATATTTTTAATAGAAAAATAGACCAACATTTAGGAAGTCCTAATTACAAAAGAATGTCACTTTATCTACTGCAGAAGCAGAATTTGTAAGTCTTACAGAATGTGCTAAACAAGGTATATGGTTTAAAAAATTTATTTAAGGAAATGGATAATAATAAAGATATAAATGTAAAAATTATGATTGATAATAAAGCTTGTATTTCAATTGCTAAAAATACTAATTCTAAAGGAAAATGTAAGTATATAGATACAAGATATAAATATATTCAAGAAAAAAATTATAAATAATAATATTAAAGTATAATATATAGACATAGAAAATATGTTAACCGATCCTTTAACAAAAAGTATTTCAGGTGTTAAAATGACACATTTCACAAATTTAATTTATAAAGATCAAAGTATATTAAATATAATATATATATGTAGTAAAGTAAAATATAATAATATATAATATCTAATGTTAGGAGAATGTTAAGGTTTATATGATTTTATATATATATGTACATTACAATATTATAAATATTTTATTGTGTATGTAACATGTAAATAATATAAAATAGAAACAATATGTAATAATAAATAATTGATTTTTATCATAAAATTAATTATTAAATAAAATAAATGTTAAATATAACATTATTATTGCATAAATTATACATATTGTGTCAGACTCCTTAGCAATAATAATTATAATATTATTTTTTAATATTAGTACACTTTAGCCTATCTTAATAAAAAAGTTACCAATATTTTTTTTTACTTTTATTTTTATTTATTTATTTATATATTTGTTTGTTTGTTTATTTATTTATTTATTTATTTATTTACTTATTTATTTGTTTGCTTGCTTGTTTATTTATTTATTTATTTATTTATTTATGTATTTATTATAATTATTTTTATTATTATTATTATTATTATTATTATTATTATTATTATTATTATTATTATTATTATTATTATTATTATTATTATATATTTTATTTATTATTAATTGTTTATATGTTTATATATATATATCTTATTTTATTTAATAATTAATTCATTACATTTTTTTCCCTTCTCTTTCTTTTCTTTTTTTAATTGTATTAAAAAAAAAAAAAAATAAAATAAAATGAAATGAAATAAAAAAAAAAAAAATAAGGTATTTTTATACTTTGATAAAAATATAATATATATATATATATTTTATAAAATATTTATTATTAATAAAACCCTTTTTTTTTTAATTACTTGATGATTACCCATTTATTAATTTTTTCTTTTTTTTTTTTTTTTTTTTTTTTTACTTCAGTTGTATTCATTATTTTTTTATAAATTTTTAGTATATTTATAAAATATCTTTTCTTTTAGTTAACTATTTTTCTCTTTTTTTTTTTTTTTTTTTGTTTTAGTTTTAGTTTTTGTTTTAAAATTATTATTATTAATTTTTTTTTTTTTTTTTTTTTTTTGACTTTTTGTATTTGTATTATTATTTGTTTGTTTGTTTGCTTGCTTTTTTTTTTTTTTTTTTTTTTTTTTTTTTTTTTTTTTTTTATTTGTTGATTAATTAGTGTTCAATTTTCTTTTGCTTTATTTTATTTTCTTTCTTTCTTTTTATTATTATTATTATTTACTATTTAAGATAACGTTTTTTTAAATTTTTATATATCAGAATAGGAAAATTTTATTTATTTACCTATAATAAGTTATATTTAATTATTAAATTATCATAAAAAAGTAATTTAATAAAATATAAATATATATAAATAAAATAAATTTATATATATTTAAAGCATACTGAAAGATATATAAACTATAAAAAAAAAATAATAAATAAAATAATAGTTCTATAATGATAATAATATAATAATAATAATAAAAATTATATAAAATTTCTTCTTATTTCTTTTCTTTTTTTTCCCTCTTTTTATAATAAAATAAAAAATATTATTTTTTAATATATATAAATATATATATATATATATATATATATATAAACATAACAAAACAAGAAACATATATTATAAAAATAAATAAAAATTAATAATAATCATTATCATATTATAAATCAAAAAGAAATATATGACTTCATTTATTTATTTAATTATTATTATATTTAAATTTACTTCTATATATATGTTTATGTATTTTGTTTTTTCGAACTTTTTTTTTTTTTCTATCTTTTTTTTTTATACTTTATTTTCATTATTATTATTTTTTTCCTTTATATTCTACACTTTTTTTTTTTTTTTTTTTTTTTATTATTATTATTATTATTATTATTTTCTTTATGATATAGTCTATTTTATTTTTAATAAATATAAAAATTTTATGATGATAAAAATAAAATTAAATTAAAATAAAATAAAAAAAGAAAAAGAAAAAAAATTTTTACTTTTTTTTTTTTTTTTTTTTTATTATTTTATTTTTTTTTATTAAATAAATTAATGATAAATATTAAATAATATAAAAGATAAATAAAAGATAAAAAAAAAAAAAAAAAAAAAAAAAAGTGTTTGAATGATAGATAGGAAAAATTTTAATATAAAGCTAAAAAAAAAAAAAAAAAAAAGGTCCTTGATAATTTTATTATTAATATTTATTATTAGTATTAGTATTAGGATGAATTATTGGTATTCTTTTTTTTCTTTTTTTTTTTATTTCTATTATAATTATTCATTAGTAACAATTTCTATTTTTTCATCATGTTTTATTCTTCTATTTCTTGTTCTTCTAAATCGAACTTGAACACGATAAATGGCAT
Source organism: Neocallimastix lanati (nom. inval.) (assembly GCA_016946835.1). Lineage (NCBI taxonomy): Eukaryota > Fungi > Neocallimastigomycota > Neocallimastigomycetes > Neocallimastigales > Neocallimastigaceae > Neocallimastix > Neocallimastix lanati (nom. inval.). Next base: position 90,817 of record JACVTC010000091.1, on the reverse strand, counting down.
AAACAACATAAAATTGTAATACATCCTTATTGACATTGAAATTTTCATCTTCACTTTCTTCTCGTTTACTATACGGTTTTAGTACATTACGTAATGAACTTGGAACATCTGTAAATTTCTTTCGTTTTTTAACTTTACCAAATTCACTTCCACTTTCTACACTATGAAGTGAATTTTCTTCAAATGCAACAGTAGAATTGGAATGACTATCTGGTATTCCATAGAATTTTGGGGTATCAAGAGTATAATTATTTATGTTAGTAGGTGAATTTTTATTCTTAATAATAGTTTGAATACGTTTATTAATTTCGTAAGTAATATCTAAATTCCTTGTACTACTTGCTTGTGAATCAGAAGAATCAATTCTAATAACAGAATTTTTATTATTCTTTTCATTTAATAAGGTATTGGAATATAATGATGGATCTGATTTATTAATATTTTTAATATTAATTGGACTTGACTTCTTATTGTTGTTATCTTTATCAGTATTGTTATCACCATTATCATTATCATTATCATTATTATCATTGGTATTCATATTACTATCCGTTGAATTTGTTTGATTATCATTAAATGAATCAAATCTAAATATAGGTTTCTTATGAGTTATATTGGATTCATTGGTATTAGTATTACTTGTAGTATCTATTTCACTTTGAATGGATTCTGGTTCAGCTGTTTTTCCTTTATTAAGCTTAGATGGGGAAGAAACATTGGGGGATTCATGATTATTAATATTAATTGTAATATTACTCAATGGAGAATTTGAAGAGGAAGAAGGATTTGCTAAAGAGATAGATGAAGTACTTAAAGGAATTGCATATTTTGGCATATCAATTATAGCCTCTTCATAGGCATGCTTAATAGCAGAAGAAGTGGCAGATATATCACTATCTTGATCATTATACATTGATTTTATGTTAGTAGAGACTGAACTTGCCATTGGATGTTTATGATCTAGAGTACCCTTGTACATTCTAAGATCAGATCTTCTAAGATTTGGTCGTACATGATAATTTGTATCACTAATACCGAAACCGGAAATGATATTAGTATTGTTATTATTATTATTATTATTATTATTAGTATTAGTATTAGTATTAGTACTTATATTAGTATTATTGGTACTATTGGTATTATTAGTAATACCGGTAATGCTGGTATTAGTAGTTTCTGTTATATCTTCAGAAATAGAATTTAAACTTAAATCTAAATTTGAATTTAAATTTAAATTAGGTACAGATTTAGTACTTCTAGCTAATTCATCTTTAGCTTTTCTTCTTTCTCGATACCTTTTAAGTCTTCTAGATCGTGAATAATATTCATTACTTGGCATAACCAAAGTATTATTCATAGGTGTATTTCTAATGGCACGATAGACACGATCATAATTCTTCTTTCTCCAATATTTCAATTTAATATCATCAGGTAACTGCTCACCAATATATGAATTCATAATACTCATTAAAGCATCAGCATAGGTACACTTATTATTATAGACAACCACGCTTTTAAAAAGCTTCTGAATACTTGGCTTAACGGGACTTCGATGACCCCATAAATAATTATTAGATACACGGAATTCTCTGTAAATTTTAAGCATTTCCTTAAATTCCACAACTCCTTTACCCTTCTTATCATATTTCAACCAAACTTGACGGAACGTATTTGTGATTGATTCAATTTTATTAATTTCATCTAAATCATTCAATACATTCAAGAAGGTATCCACCGTAATAGCAATAAAGCTATTTAAGAGAATCCAATTAAAAATAATTTCTAATAGAATAAAGAAAGCAGGGGCCCATATTACACCACAATTTTCTACTGATGGATCACAACCATTTAAATTTCTTCCACTACAATCGGTCATAGCTACAGGCCAATTTTCACCTGAGGAAAATACAAATACGGTTAATAAACTTCTTGGAAAAGTAGAGAAATTAAGATGTTCGTTTAAAGCCTTTGCCTTATGATAATCAATATCACCAAAGGAATGCATACCAATAATGGCAAAAATACAACAAGTGATAAACATCAAAAGAGTAACATTCATCAATTGAGCAAAATTGAAGATAATAGCTGAAACTAACGCCTTCAAACCTCTCGCAAATTTAAGCAAACGAACAATACGAAGTAATCTAAATACCGTTAGATAATTAGGTTGAGAAAATATATTAAAGGCAATACTGACGAAGGCAAATATGGTAATCATTAAATTTAAAACATTCCAACGATCATAGAAGAAATATTTAGGTTTATAGGCATACATCAGTAATACGACTTCAAAAATATAAATACCCGTAAATACATATTCCGAAACAATTTGTAAATCCTTTTCGACTTGAGTGGCGTCTGATCGAGCTATAAGCATGATAATAATATTGGCTAATACGATAAAGAAAACAATATATTCATAGGTATTACTTTTGAAAAAGTCATAAAGTCTCTGTTGAAAATTGTTTCTCTTTCTCACACCTGGTGGAGGTTTGGGTTTATATGAAATAATAAGGGCAATATAATCTAATAATTTTCGTTGTCCATCAGTCAAGTGATGTAATCCTTTTAAAATTTCTTGATTACGTTTCATACTATCGAATGTTATACCTGTAACCACGGCCAAGAAAATCCAATTACCAATTAATACAGATAATATGTAAAATATGGAAGCCTCTGGTCGATTATCTCTAATGGGTTGTTGATCAATACCCGCTGAATCAATGTATCGATACATAATATCAGGCCATCCTTCTTGATTTGTAATTACCAATGAGGTTTGAATACTATCCAAGATATTGTCATAACCTAATTCATATCTTTCCCATAATCTTGGCTCCTTCAGAGTACTGGTACCATTATCATACTTGTAGGAACCAATGCATTCCATTTTATTTCTAACAGAATCATCATTACATTGCCAACCTTCCCCTACAAACATAGATAATCCCATAGCAGATGTAATAATTAAAAAAAAGAGATAAGGAATTAAAGCTGTGGCTAGAGAAGGAATAGTTTTCCAAATGGCCATAAATACAATACGCATACCTTCATGTAATTTAACGAGACGGAAAAGTCTCATTACTCTCAAAACACGGAAAGAATGAGCAGAATCTGCAATTCTAAAGGCACTCATGATTGAGATAATAATAACGATGACATCAATCCAATTGACAATACTTCTTAAATAGGCTTTCTTTTCTATGAAAGCTCCATAGGCCACAAGATTGATAAACAATTCAATACAGAAAATAATAGAAAAGAATATATCAAAATATCTTAAGATATTCAAAAGACCTTGATTTTTCTGGTTAGGTGAGTCAAAAATGAGACTAATACAACTCGAAATAATAAATATATATATAAATGTTAAATAAATATTATTTCTACATAAATCTTGAAATTTTTTAACAAATTTTGATTGTCGATAATTATTATAACGAGCCATAAAGGTACTTTCTTGTTTATTTTGATCATCATCCTCAGGGAATTTCTTAGATAATGGACTATTTCCCGTCGTCATATGTGGATGATGACCAGAATATTCGGTAGAACAAGTAGAAACATCATCATCATTAAAGAAACGAGTGACTTGTCTTCTATGGATACGACTAGAATCGATGGATTCATTATCATTCTTTGTAATACTACTTGCATTACTTAAAGTTTTTTTATGACCACGACCTGTCATATTATCATGAGCCATTATATCTGCTTCATTTTCATGATAAGGTGTCATTTTAAGATGAGCAAGATTTCTAATTTTTAGATCAGAATGCGAAAAACTTTTTTGAGTACTTAAAGTTCTTTTATGACGAGCATGATCATGATGTTTCCTTTCCTTTAAATAAGGCTCGGAATTATTTCTAACCAATTCTCTCTTTCTTCTTGCTGAAACTGCTATTAAAGAAGTAGGACTTAAATTTGTATTTGAGTAGTTGTTTGAATTTGAATTTGCTAAGGTACTTGAAGAATTTACTTTAGGAATGATATTCGAATTAGCATTTGAGTTTAAATCATCCTCAAAATTAATTGAACGCTTCTTATTTCTAAGATGTACCATATTATAACTTCCTTTTGAAGATTTATCATCACCATCAATACTATTTGGATAATATGCAATATTTTTTTCTTTAACATTCTCAAATAAATCATTTAATGCTCTTTTAATAGTAAATTTAGTTTGTTTACCGGCATGTCGATCATTCATACTTTCCATATCTGCCTTAATTTTTTCAGTAAAACCACTAAGTAAAATAGCTACTAAAATTTGAGAAAGAACAAAAGCACCAATAATAACTAAAATTTAAATATATTCATGATGTTTTCAATTATTAATTATGAATAATATTTTTATCAAAATATAAATTTATTTATTCATGTTTTCAATTGTTAATTACAAAAAAATAATATTGTCGTTGAAATTTTTATTATTAGTAGCAGTAGTAATTGTAATATTAGTGGTAGCGGTGATAATAGTGAGAATAGCAATATTTTTAAATATACAAATAGAACAACAAAAATAAAAAAAATTATTGTTATTATTTTTATTTAAAATAAAATAAAATTAAATAAATAATATATTATTAAATACACAATTGAATAAAAATAAAATAAACAGTATATTATTAAGTACATATTGAATAAATATAATGTAAATAGTAGAACATTAATTACAGACTAAATAGGAATAAAATAAACATCTTATATATAATAATAATAATAATAATAATAATAATAATAAATACTACAAAAAAAAATAAAAAAAAATTATAAAAATTTTAAACTTACTAATAGCAATTAATACCAATATATAAATTCTACTTTTACTTCTAGCTACACTAACTTCAATATCATTCCAATTTTCTACAGTGTAAAGTTGAATAACTGCTAAAATAGCATTTCCCATTGTATCAAAATTTGGTCTAGGAACTCCATCATCAAAATTCATATCCCCACTGAAAATCTGCATACAAATGGCACTGAAAATAACTATTGAAACAACCCAAATTACTGCTAAAGAAAGCAATTGTTTTGAAGAATCCTTAATAATAATTGCTAAATCTACCAAACTTTTAGAAAATTTACTAATTCTTAAAATTCTCGTGGCACGAATAACTCTTAACACTAGCATACCTTGATTATTTGGTAATACTAATTCTACAAATGAGGCAACAGTAATTAAACCATCAAAAATATTAAAGAAAGAGCTAAGATAACCCTTCAAACCAAAGGCATACAACTTCAATACCATTTCTATACCAAAGATAATTGTACACACAACACTAATAACATGAGTTATATCTATAAATCGCTGAGTTGAATCCTTGTGATTGGAACATAAACCAATAACATCAATAGTGGTAATGATTAATACAAAATAATCAAACTTTATATCTAAGAAAACATCCATTAATTTACGACGTAAGAAGGATATCTCTTTTTCATTTAATAGCCCTTCTGATTTACTATGATTACTTTTAATTTCAATACTTTCATTAATAAGATCTGTTGATGGATAAGTAATCTCATTATTATTGGTTGTTGTGGTATTAGTTAAATTATGAATAGATACTGTTCTTATACTTTGTTCATCTCCAATATCAGCTTCAATGACAGTTTGTGAGGTTAGATTATTCATTTCTGAATTATAATGAACAACACTTTTTTCACTTTCAGTATCTTTATCTTTATTAATATTATTTGTATCATTCTTTTCAGGTACCTTAATATTTTCTGTTATTGATATATTATCATTATCTGTGATGGTAGTAATATCATCATCCTTTTTACTTTCAAAATTTCCATTTTCAATTGATTTTTCCAAATTTGAGGTAACCGTAGCAACAATAAGTTGTAATAAAAGCCAATTACCGAACATAATAATAAATAAAAAGAAAATTATTGAAAAGCCATTTGCACTATTCATTCCATTTATCATAATTTCACTCCATCCTTCTGTTGTTAAAATCTTTTAATATATTAATATTAAAAAAAAAAAAAAATTTTTTTTAATTTGATAGAAATATAAATGAGTTAATGAGTATAATAAAATATATTACATTTAATATTAAATATATGTATACGTTTATATATTAAATAATAATATAATTAATTTGAAATTTTAAACATTTATATATTAATTAAATAGTAATAATAATTTTAATGTTATGAAGTTTGCATATAAAACATTTATAAATATAAAAGATTCAATTTAATATTTATTTATATATATATTTAGACTTGGAAATTTTAATTATTTTTGTCGCATCAATTATTAATAATTAAATAATATTTACTTGAAAAACAGTAAGCCATGCTTGGATAGCATTATCAAATCCCACAGTATTATAAGCAGGATTATCATCTACTTTGGTACAATTAAAATTTTGAGGACATTGATAACCATAATTTGGATTCATAGAACATACTAAATCTTCATCATAAAATTCATTTTCTTCATTAATACATCTATATTTAAATTTACCACCCCAGATCGAAACACCCACAATACCTGCACATACAAAAAGAAAAATTGCAAAGACAGCGATATCTCTTAAAACACTAAAAGATTTTCTCAATGCTTTCAAAATCGTATCAATATCACTTAATACTATTATTTATAAAATAATTAATATAATATAAAATATTATAAATTATTGATTAAAATTAATAGAGTATATATAAATTTAATTAAATTTTTAAACTCTAAAAACTTTAAATTTTTTGATATTATTATATATATTTATAGATAACATTATTTTTGCCAATACATCATATATTGGCAAATATAATACTAATAAAAAAAAACTTACAAGGTATCTTTGATAAATATCTCAATATAATCCATAAACGGAATGGCGATAAATTAGTAAGACCGCAAAGAGTAGCTATACTGCTAATAAAAATAAATATATTAAATAAACCCCAAAAGCTTCTTATTGATTTTTTCAACCCATCTGCTAATATGGATATGAAACTTTCAAAGATAAAGAATACTGTAAATATCATATCTGATTGCAAAAAGAACTCCAGTGTATTCGTTGGTTTATTCCTACCTACGTGTTTACCATCAGACATAACAAATAAATTTAATATAATAATTATTACATTTATTATACAATAAATGTTATTATTAATAAGTTTTCTTAAAAAACCCTGGAAAGATTTCCAAGAATCAATTATAGAATTAGATTTTGTATTCATTGTAATAAATTAATATATATAGGGTATTGGATTGAATTCAGAAATTCAAATTGATATATAGCTTTATGTAATTAAAAACAAATCTAAAAAGTTTTTCATTTTATTTTTCAATTTTATATAAAAGTTTTTATTATTAATATTATTAATATTATTAATATTATTAATATTATTATTATTATTATTATTATTATTATTAAATTAGTTTTTCATTAAATTTTTAAGGTATATATAAAATCTTATTCTACAATAAAAAACTACTTACAATTAAATAATATTCAAAATAATTTATAGTATTTTAATTTTTATTTCTGTTTGTTTTAATTTTATATTTTTATATGATTGCTTGGAGTATATTAATTAATAATAAATATTCCACTTTGTAACTTTTTGATAACCTTATTTTATATATCATATCAGGTAGGAATTCATCTTTCTATAAAGGATTTTTTAAAATGAATAAAGAATTAATTTTATTTTTAGTATTAAAATAAAACAATTTAAATACTCTAATAAAGAAAAAATCTTATTAATATAAAATTATATAATTACTTTGTATTATCCTTTATATTATTATATCAAATTAAAAAATATTATATTTTTAAAAAAAAATAATTATCTAGATTATAAATATACTATAAAAAAAATTTTAAAAAAAATATATATATTTATAAAAATGAAATATAGAAATAATAAAAATAAAAATAAAAAATACAAATAGATAAAAATAAATGTAAAAATTTAATCAAAAAAGTAATTATATAAATAATTATATAATAAATAAACCAAATATTAATTTATAAATTTTTTATTATAATGTATGTTAACGAATATTATTAATATACCTTTATATTAATTAATTTTACTATAAAAAATTTGTTTTTTTGTTATTAAATTAATTTTTAGTTCCTTATTTTTGGTTTTCGTTCTTTTTTATAAATAAATAAATAAAATAATGTTGATAGTTGCTTAATTTGTTGTTCTTTTACTACTTATTATGTTTAAAATTTTTAATTATATAAATTAACTTCTTTTTATAATGAAAACAATTTATAATTTTTGATTTAACATATTTTTGATTTTTCCTTGAATTATTAATTTTATTTATTAATACTTTTAGTTTTATTGTTACTATTTGTCTTTCTTAAAATATAAAATAAATAATACTTTTTCTTTATGTAAATAAATTATATGTATAAATATTATTTATTAATATATCTATTTCTTTCTAGTATATTTTTATTTTATTTTTTTTTTTAATTTTTTAAAATTATTATTTCTATAAAAATAATAATATTTAAAATAATAATAAATAATAATTAAGAATATAAAAATCTTTTTTTCTTTTTCTTTTTTTTTTTTTTAAAAAAAAAAAAAAAAAACAAAAAAAAATAAATATTAATATCAGAAAAAGAAAGCAAATTCAAAAAATAATTTGAATTTCTGCTTAACAATCGCTTTTCCTACATAAAATTCCTTTTAATATCAGTAAAATATATATATATATATATTTCTCTGTTTTCTAAAACACAATAATAAAAAAAAAAATAAAATAAAATAAAATAAAAATAGAGATAAAAGAAAAAAAAAATGGAAATTTGAAAATAGAAAAATATTATAATATATATATTAAATACATACTTAATATATATTAAAAATATTATTTATATTTGAGTATATATAAATTATTATATGGAGTTAATATATTCGTAGTATAATGGCTTAAAGATAAATATTAAAAAGAAATTCAAATTCATATTAATTCAGTGATAATATTAATAAAAAAGTTTATTTCTATTTTATTAAAATTTAATAAATCAGAAAAAAAAAAGTCTATAAAAGTATTATATATATAATATATACTATATATTATATATACTATATAATAAAACAAGGAATAATAGATTAATAGATATAATTATAAATTAAAATGATAAAAATTATTTAAATTATTTAAAATACTACTTTATTTTTTATTTTTTTTTGTATATATATATATATATATTCAAAAATAAGATATATTAAAATGCTTATTTTCATATTTATAAATTAAATATTTTTTATTAATAAAAAATTATATTTTTTTTATAATAGTTATAATAATAATTTATATTAAAACAATAATTTTTATTAAAATAATTTATATTAAATGTTACATTACTTTTATATATAAAAATAATTATATTTGAAAATAATTATTACTATTATATAATTAACTAGATTAAAAAAAAATTATTCCATTTTATGAAAAATTAAAAATTTATTTTTCTATTATAATTAATTTAACCTTTTTTTTTTTTATACGTAATTATTATATAAAATTTATAAATTTATGAATTAATTTAATATTAATTATAATTTAATATCTAATTATTAAATTTTCTATTACTTTCTCATATTTTTAACTCCTTTTTGATGTTGTTTTTTTTTTTTTTCTATTATTTAAACATTGGCATAAAATTGGTATAAAAATTATCATAAATTATTTATATATAATTATTGTTATTCATTAATAATAAAATAATTATTATTTACTTTTATTAATTATTATCGAAGATTGATTATATTGATAATTATTAAATATATTTATTTTTATTTATTTATTATTTATTATAATTAATTAGATAATTATTATTTAATTATCTATTATTTCTTATTAAGTATGTGAAATATAAATTTATTTATCTATTTATCTATTTATCTATTTATCTATTTATCTATTTATTTATTTATTTATTTATTTAAGAATTAATTAATTATTATCCCTTTTTTTTTTATTATTCCTATTAGTTTCATGAAAAATCTTCAAATCTTTCCTAACAGTTTTATATATAAATTAACATTTCCTCTATAAATAAACAAAGAATATAAAACATAAACAAAACAAAAAAAGATAAAAAAAAAAGAAAAAAAAAACAGAAAAAAGCCAATTCGACATATTAATGCATATATTAAGTAATTCATAATATGTAATATATTATGTAATATATTTAAATATATAGATTGTATATGATTGCATTTAGTTAAAAATATATCAAAATAATTGAAATTATCAAATAGATTGAATAATACTTCTATAAATTATATTAAACTAAATTAATTAAAACTTTAATAATTATCATTATTATTATTATAAAAATATGAACCTTAAGAAAAAAAAAATAAAAAGAAAATCTTTTTTTTAAAGTATTTTCAAATGAATTTTTTAGAGTTTATGTTACCTAATAATAAATCATTTATTAATTGCATGTGTAATACATGTGATTTAATTTTAATTTAAAATATATTAAAATTTCTATACATACATGAAATTACCCTTTGTAAATCTCATGAAAATAATTTATTATACTCTAAATGGATTTAATTAATAATTTTATCCATGAAATATTATTCGTCACCATTTACTTGTTGCTACTAATATTAAATTCAATAACAAAATAATTTTTTTCTTAATATCAAAACAAATTAAAGCCTAATTAGCAATTTATAAAGTTATATAAAATTCACAAAAAATGATGAAAAATAAAAATAAAAATAAAAAATTTTATATTTCAATTGCTTAATAACTATTACTATTAATTAATATTATTTATCAATTAATATTACTACTAATTATTTATTATTATTTTTTTATGATTTAATTTATAATAAATTATTAGAATTAATAACTATTAAATAATTTTTTTTTACTGTTTTTAGCAATGATAAATGAATTATTGTTGTTACTATTATTTATTATGAAAATTTAAAGTTTTCAAATAACCTTTTAACCTTTTTATAATTATGCCTAAAACACAATTTTACTATATTTTACATTAAAATCATTGGATAATCATGTTTTTAGTTAAAATAATTTTTAAAACATTCTAATGTTATATTTAAAAATAATTATAGCAATAAATAAATAATAACTATAATAAGTAAATAATAAAAATTGTAATAATAATTGTAATAATAATTATAATAATAATTATAATAATAAATAATAATAATTAATAATAATAATAATAAATAATTATAATAATAATAAATAAATAAATAAATATAATAATAATTGTAATAATAATAATAAATATTAATTATAATAATAAATATGAAAAGAAAAAAGAAATATAATATAAAAAAAAAGCATTTAATGTCAAATAATTTAAGAAGAATCAAAATTGACAATCTAAGAAAAAAAATTTTATCTGTTGCATCAATAATTTAAAGTTATTTAATAAATATATATTTGAAATAACCATAACAAGTTAAAATCTAAAATAACAAATTAATACGAAATAATTTATTATTTATAAAAATATCAAATTAATTTGAATCAATACTAAAAAAAAAAAAAAAAAAAATTATTTTTTTAATGATAAATACTTTATAATTAAAATAAATGAAAAAATAAATTAATACTCTATAAATAATGTATAGTACATAAATTTTATACTTATTTCCTTTTTTTTTTAAAAAAAAAAAAATTAAATATAATAGAATAGAATAAACTAATTAATAAGTAAATAGTATTTAATATCAAATTTTATTAAATTTTAATGTCATTTCATAATAATAAATATAAATATTTAAAAGTAGTAATATTAACAATATAAAATAATATTATATTCATGTATTAATACTTCATTTTTATTAGTCTACTTTATGTACTTCAATATATCTATAATATAATAATTTAACTCTAATCTTGATAAACTATATATTTTTATCATACAGTAAGATATTTTAATTTATTATACTATAAAAAGTAATAATTTTTAATTACATATATATAATATCAATATTTACTATAGAATGAATATTATTTGTTAAAATTAATTTTAAATTATAAATGTTCTGCAGTAATGAATAATAATGAATAATAGAATAATATTTATGAATTATGTATTACCTTTTATTCATTTAACAACAATTTTTCTTTTTTTTTTTATTTTTTTTTCTTCATTGTTATTCCTTTTAATTGTCAATCCTGATTGTAATACTATTATTGATGCATTTTCATATGCAAAACAAAATTTTGTTTATTTCTTTTTTTTTTTTTTTTTTTTTTTTTTTTGTATATACTTTAATTGAAAGATTATAATAATAAAAAAATCATTTTGACAGAATACTATAATTGAAAGATTATAATAATAAAAAAATCATTTTGACAGAATACTACAATTTTAAGATTAACTATATTATAATTAATATTTATAAAATTAAAAATATAATAATAATAATAATATATTAAAATCCTTTTCAATCCCATACAATGATAAACTATATATATATATATAATAATAATATTTTGTATTATAATATAATAATTTATGTAATTTTATTATTATTATTATTATATTATTATTACTATTATTATTATTACTATTATTATCATTATCATTATCATTATCATTATCATTATTATTATTATTATTATAAATAAATTTTAATATATTCTTTAACAAATTTTAAATTTTTAATTTTTTTGTAGTATTATTTGGCTTAATATTTCTGTTATACATTTATTCATTGGATATTTTAATGTTCTAGTTTTTTCTACTATCTTACTAAAAACTTTAGATTTCATCAATGACTTTTTTTTTTTGGAGTGTTGTATTTCAGAAAATGTGGCTTATTATATTGGTAATATAATAAATTAATATATAAATTATGTCAATTAGGTTGAAAATTTTTTTATTTTTACTATTCTTTTTATATGTATTTTTTAAAAAAAATAAAAATAAAAAAAAAATAAAATAAAATATTTTTTTTTATTTCTGATGTATACCGCCCTCAGGAGCAGTAGGAATATTGAGGTAGTCACACAATTCCTTTTTATAAAGGTAAAATTGTCCCTACTAGATGGGATGGCCTTACTGAATGTTTCAGCTGACATGCATATAATTGCTAAGAATTTTTCTAGTACTATTCGTAATTTCGGTGATCGTTCATTTCGCAATGTGGCTTATAATATTTTAAAATAAAACCATACATTTTTAAGATATTCTATAATATATTTTTCAATTAAATATTATTAAATAACTATTTCAAAAGAAATAATAATATATTCTATTAAAATAGAATTATAAAAAAATATTTTTTTTATATAAAAAAAAGAATATTTATTATTTATTTAATTATTATTTATTTAATTATTAAAAAAAAAAAAAAGAGCAACATACGAAAATACGCCATATAGCGAAATGCACTATTGAGAAATGCACGATTGCAAAACGCACTAGATTCTTTATTTCAATTATAATCTAATAAATTTAAGTACATGTTAAAAAATTATTAAAAGCAAATCATATGATAATTTCTATCAAAATAAAATACAATTGTAAAAAAACGTAGTAACCCACTAATTTAGTAATTTTTTTTTCTTTATAATTTATTAAAAAAATAATACTAAAATTTTCGAATGCAAAAAATTTAATTAATAAAACATATATATAAATATTCAACGATATATAAATAATATATTAATAATAATAACATTATTATTAAACAACAATAATTACATATAAATATTATTATTTTATTTATTTTTATTATTTATTAGATAAAAATAATAATAATAATAATAATAATAATAATAATAATAAAATAATAATAATAATAATAGTAATAATAATAATAATAATAATAATAATAATAATAGTAATAATAATAATAATAATAACAATAAAAAATCATAAAATAAAATTTTAAAAAATATATATATATAAAATATTCATCAAACAGCAGTATGTTTCGATCATTCGTACATATCCCTGGTAAATACATAAATATCAGAAAGATTGCAATTTAGTAGAATATATCTACATGGACACATGAAATCATGTACCCAAATGCTAGTAAGTTTCTCTTAAAATATATAGTTCTAATGAAACCCTCTAATAATATATATATATATGGGGGACATACATATCTGAAACCCTAACCACCATATTCCGTTAAAAACCTAAATTATATATTTAAAAGAAATAAAAAAATTTTTTCATAATATATATTTAAATAAAAAAATAAAATATTATTAAAATCTATAAAAAAAAAACATCTAAAAATTAAAAATTCTTTAAATACTCTTAAAAATATCAAAAAAAAAAACTTCATATATTTTTAAAAATATAAACAAGAATATTCTTAAATATACTTAAAAGCATAAAAAAAAGATTATTTAAAAAAATTAATTATTTTGTTATTAAAAAAATTAATTATTTTGTTATTAAAAAAATTAAAAGTTTTATAGAATCTGTCAAATTGAATTCTAAAGTCCTATGAAAATATATTTAAAAAGTTGTCATCTAAAATTAATAATAATAATAAAAAAAAAAAAAAATTTATAAAAAGCTACTAATGCTGGTATAAATGTAAAAAAAAATCGCAAAAATTATGAATAAATACTGGTTACGAAATGTTTAAACGAATATTTTTATAAAGATGTAATAAAGATTATTTCTAATTCAAATATGTATTTAAAGACCAACAAAAAATTGAAAATATTTCTATTTTCTATAATTATATAATAATATATTTTATTTAATTTAAAATTTAATAAAAAAACTTTTTTTTTTTTTTTTTTTTTTTTTTTTTTTTTTTTTTTTTTTTTTACTTTCCGGTGTTTACCGACCTTATTTTCAGCCCCCCTTCAGGGGCGTGGAAATATTGAAGTAGTCATCACAACACTTCCGTATGCTTTCGTATAAGCGAATATTGTCTCTGCTGGATGGCCTTACTGAGTATTCAGCATTGGTGTTCTGACATGGATATTATCGCTGAGAATTATCTAGTATGCTTCTTTTCGGAGTGCCTTTCCAGTGAAGCGAGGCAAGTATTACTTTGGCTAATGAGATATGTACTAGCTCCCATGGCAACTGCATTAAGCCAGAAAGATTGTAATTTAGTAAAATATATCTACATTACTTTAATAGAATATATTTACATGGACACATGATATGTACCCATAAACTAGGAATTCCCTTAAAAAGGATCTTTCTTTTTCCTTTTTTTTTTAAACTTTTTAAATATAAATTTAACTTTTCTTTAAATTAAAATTTATATTTATTATAAATTTATTATATATTTACTTATTTATATTTATTTATTTATTTATTTTTGTTTGTTTATTTATTTACAATTGTTTATATATTTATTTATGTCTATTTATTTACATTTATTTATTTAATAAATCTATTTTTTTTTATAAAATTTATTAATTATTTATTTGGTTTATTTTTATTTATTATTAATATTTATTATTACACTATTTATATAATTCATTTAATTAGATATTATATATATATTTTTATATTATTTATATTTATAATTTTATTTAATTTTTAAATTTTACCCAAATAAGTAATTTTATTATTATGTTATATTAATATTTTATAACTATTAATTGAAACTTTTTTTTTTTTTTAATTTTTTTTTTTATTTTTTATTTTTTTTTTTATTTTTATTTCAATTTTTATTTTTATTTCAATTTTTATTTCTATTTCTATTTTTATATTTATTCTTATTGTTATTTTTTTTAATATTTAATAATTACATTAAAACTTTAAATTATTAAAGTTTTATTAGGTTAATTCAAAAATAAATATTATTATTATAAATTTTTTTTTAAGAAATCAAGTCTACAAATCATATTACATAAATTATACAATTTTTTTTTTTTTTTATTTTTTATTATTATTATTTTTTTTTTGATAAAATAAAACATGTAAATCATTTATTAGATTATTATTATCATTCTTTTATTATTTTGTTGTTGTTTATTGTGGACCTACATTATTGATAACATTATTATAAACGCTATTAATTGAATCCATGGTATATTTATATGGAGCTGTATTAAAACTACCGATTCTAGTAATAGAATTAGAATTACCAGTGTTACCGAAATTATTGTTACGTTCAACGACATATCCATCTTCAACAGATTCATAGTTGGTAACAATTGGATGAGAAGCTTTACGGAATACATTTCCTTCAACTAATACTTGCGCTCCCATACGAGAATTAATGCAGGTATAATCTATATCTTCATAAACATTATTAAAAATATGTCCGGTTCCAAAACGAATAGATGGAATTCGAGATATAACATTTCTAAAGTAATTGTGATGGTAGGTAACATGTAATTTTCCTCTATCTTCACTACCATTATTGTCACTGTGACCAACCAAAGAGACCTTAGAATGATCATGAAGATAACACCATGACACAGTAATATAATCACTGGCATAGGTAAAATCAACAAGACCATCATAGTAATCCTTACCATGGTTAAGATCACTGTAGAATTCACAGTGATCTACCCAAATATTACTTGATCTTCTAATACCAAGACAATCCTTACTTGAACCTAAACAATAACTAAATTTAAGATTTTGAATAATAAGATTATTCGTACTTTTTATGAAGAAACCACCTCCTGTAAAACCAGAATTGTTATCCATACCAATTAAAGATAAATTAGATGTTTTATTAATACTAATATCTGAAGAAAGTTGTATTATTCCTTTCACCTTAATAATTTTTGTACCGGAAACTTTTAAGGCAGATTGTAATTCACTTTGATTTGAAACAATAATTGTTTGACCACCTTTACCACCTGTGGTACCTCCATTCATAGAAGCATAACCAACAGGGGCAGATGGCAATTTACTGTTTACAGGTTCTTCTTCTTTTGAAACCTCTTTATTTGTAGGTGTTGAGGAAGGTTTTGTTGTTGTAGTTGTCTTTTTAATTGTTGTTGTAGATTCATTTGTTTCAGGCATACACATAGAATACCATTGATTATATTTTTTGCATGAATATCCTGATTTACAGCAGCTCTGACCTTTCCAATTATCACTAAAAAAAAAAAAATAATGAAACATAAAATATAATATATAATATATAATATATAAAATATATACATATATAAATTGTTATTGACTATTATAATTCATTATCATTATAAATACATATTTATTGCTTTATGTTTTTTTTTTATTTTTTATTTTTTTTTTTTTATTTTTAATGTTTTTGAATAATTTTTTTATTGTATATATATATTCAATATATTCTTTTATTGTTCTAAATTCTTTAATTTTTTTTGTAATAAATGAAAAGTTGTTATATATCTTATTTAAATAGTATTAATAATTAAATTTACCCTCCACATTGAAAAAATGCTGAATTACTGCAAGTTTCAGCAAATATTTTAGTAATATTAATTATCGATATTAATATATATAAAGATTTCATTATTAAATATTATATATATATGCTTTATATTATAATTCACCAATTTTTTTTTTTTATTTTTTTTTTTTTTTTTTAAAATTTTATTATACTAAAGAAAATTAGTTTATTTATATGATTTTTTATTATTACTATTTCTATTTTCATTATTATTATTATTAATTAAAATATTTGTCCTCCTTGTATTTTTTTTTTTTTTTTTATAGTGTTACATCAATTTATAAGAAATTAACAAATAAAAAAAAATTAATTTTTTATTATGTTAATTTTATTATTAATTATAATTTATTATAGTCATTACCCATTATATTTAAAAAAAGATTAATGAATATTTTTTAAATATTGGGAATAAAAAAATTTTTTTTTATTTTTTCAGGGTTTAGAACTACATGATTAGATTAGTCCATCTTTTTTTTTTTTTTTAATTATTAGTTTTAGATATTGTTTTTATGTTAACTTTAAATTATATATAAATATTTAAATATATAAATATAAAATTAAATAATAAATAATCAATAATAAAAAAAAACTTTAATAAATATAAAAAAGAAATTTTATCTATATATATTTAATAAATAGATAGCCATTAAAAACTCCTGCAATTAATATATATATATTTTTTAATTAATAGAAAAAAATTATTTAAATTAATTAAGCTTATTTAAATAAAAAAAAATTTTTTTTAAAAAATATATTAAGAGGTTTTATAATAGTAACCTCTGTAATTAAAAAATAATTTATTAATAAATCCTTAACATTTAATAAAAATCTTTTATTTATTTATTTTTTTTAACTATAAAACTATTTAAAAGAATAGATGACTGTTAATTACAATTACATTACAATATATATTTTATATTTTATAATAATTTCCAAAATTTTCTTTTATTCAAAAAAAAAAAAAAAAAAAGAATTAAAAAATTAATAAAATAAGAAAAATTAATAAAGTCATAGTTAAAAAACAGAATTTTTTTTTTTTAAAGCTATTTCATATTACAATATGAATTAAATATTGGATAATTTATTTGTAAAAAAGTTTAAAAAATAACTTTAATGATTAAGAACTGTAAAAGATTAGTAATTATTACTGATCTTCAAAAAAAATTTTTTTTTTTAGTCATTGCTCATAATATCTTGATAATAGTTACATTTATATTTATCATTATTTAACCGAATTATTTCATTATTATTCATATTATTTTTTTTTATATATATTTATTAATTATTCCTTTTAATATAAACTTTATTTACAATATTAATTCAATTTTATATTATTATTATTATTATTATTAAATCTATTAAAAAAGTTTAATTTTTTTTTAATTTAGTTTTTTAGTTATTATAATTTAATTTAATGGATAATTATCTATTTTAATGATAATAATAATAGAATTTTAATAATTATAATTTTTATCATTTTAATAAAATAATATTGACTAAATTACTAAAATAATAATATAATAAAAATTATAATCACCATTCAATATAACATTTATACTTTTGGAAAAAAAAAAGTTATTCAATTATAACTTTTTTAATCAAATTTATTTAACTCCAAATATTTTATTTTATTTTTAATTAAAAAAAAAAATGTAAATGGAATAATTGATATGATAAAATTTTATACGAATAAGAAGAAAGTAGTGTACTTTACATCCACTAAAAATACTACTTAGGTTTTATTTTTTATTTTTTATTTTTGTATATTTTTATTTTTATTATATAATTAAATATATATATTTTCATGTAAATATGAAGCATATCATAAGTAATATATAAAAAATTAAAAAACAAATAATTAAATAAATAAAAAAAAAATATTTATTTATTATTATTATTATAGTAAAATATGGATAAAAAAATAAATTAGCATCATAATTATTTTAATAATTCTTATTATGTATAAAAATTTAATAAAAGTAGTTGAATAATTAAGTGATTTGCACAATAATATTAATGATAATATGATATTTATATATATTTTAGATAAATATATAATATTTTAATAATATTAATATTCATACTTTTAATTATTTTTATCATCATTACTATTTATTAAAATGTATTAAAATAATTAAAAAAATTAAAAAAAATTTACATATTAGTATGAATAATAAAATAATTAAAAGATTTGCATTGAAGTATTAATGGTGATAATAACTATAATTACTCTTTTTTTTTTTTTTTTTTTTTTTTTTTTAATTTTATTATTATATCAAAAATTTTCAATTTACAGTATAAATGACATGATTATATTAAAAAAATTGGATTTAGTTTTATTAATTATAGAAAAATTCAAAAATTTAATTATGAATCACTTATTAAATTATTTTTAACATATCTCTATTTATATAATTATTTTTTTATTTTTTATTTTTATTTCATTATTATTATTATTATTATTATTATTATTATTTTTCAATGACCAACGACTTTATATTAAAATATATTAAAAAGCAACTAATATTATTGGTTAATTACTAAAGATTAAAATATATAAAATTAAATATTATATACAATTTATATTTTAAATTATATATATATATATATATTTAGTTATATATAAAAAATATGTATATAAATGTCTTATTGATAGTATTTATTGCTATACTACTGACGTATATAATAATCATTGATACTAACAAACTATCATTTGATTTTATTAGAATGTTATCTTTTTTTTTTTTTTTTTTTTTTCTATTTCTTATCAATTTAATCTAAATTTCTTTATAGTTATTATTACATTGTTATAGTTTTTCATGACATTGTAATATGTAGTAGTTAACCTTCTTTATATAACTTTTCATCAGTTTTAACATATTTTAGATTTTCTTGATGTGTTTCTTTTAAAATTTCAAAATATTCTTTATCTTTATCTGGATAATATATAATAATAATGTATGCTTTTTTCATTAAAACAATACAAAATATAATACTATGATTTAATATTTTTTATTTCTTTTTTAAAATAATTTATACATAAGTGATAATTATTGAGGGAGTGGTATTTTTCGCAAAGTCGAATTTCGCTAAATAGAAAATTATTAAATGAATAAATGAATAGAATTAAATATTCTTAATATTGATGTATTTATATATAATTAAATATTATAATTAATAATAATTATATAATTATTTTACAAAATATTAAAATATATCTTTAATTAAATATTATTATAATTATAATCAATGAATGTTACTTGTAAAAATAATATTAAAATAATATTGATTATTGAATAAATATTATAAATAAGTTTCTCAAAAAACATATTTTGAATTATTATTTATTTATTTATTCATTTATTTATAATAACATACCACTTGGCGAAATATAAAGGAGAAATGCAACTTGGGGAAAAGCAACTCGCATCATCCCTTTTGGTTTTCATTTTTAGCTATATCTTTATATGATTTATAATCTATTCTAATAATAATTCTAATTTTTTTGTTGAATATTTTATTTCGCTTGTTTTATACATTCTATTAAGCTTGAGTATTCGGCTTCTCTGGTTAATATGGCTATATTTTTTTTTTTTTTGTGTAATTGATTTCCATGATATTGGACTATTTCCTAATACAAAAATATATCCTGAAGTGAATCTTCTTTTAATCTCATCACCAGCGAAATCTGCATCACATTAAGCTCTTAAAATTTTCTTTCTGTTATAATAAATTGAATAGTCCTTTGTACTTTTAAGGTATTTTAATTTTTGAATACCTACATTCAAATCAGCCTATGTTGGATTCTCAGAAAATATTGAGGTTTGATTTAATGCTAATGCTATATCTGGTCTTGTTTTTGTTGATACGTATAATAGAAATCGAGATCCAATCAATCTTTTATAATCAATTTTGTTAATTTTTCAAGAGTTTTCTCTCTCTTCTAATATTACATTAGTACATGTTGTTCTAGTTATTTTAGTATTGTTTATATTATAGTTAGTTAATATTTTTTTTAATAAGATATTTTTTAGCCTTTATTTTATTTAATTTTATTAATTCCAATGACTTTGTTTGCTGTTTTATTTATGGAAATTTTGAATTTATGTTTTATCTTTGTAACAATTTTGGTCATTTCATTTTTCCTTTCTGCAATTAAAATATCATCAACATAGAGGATTAGTAATAAGCATAATTTATTATTTTTATATTTACCATATAAACAATTATCTGTATTATATTGAATTAATCCAAATTTCTTAAGAAAACCAGAGATTTCGTAAAACCATTGTCTTCGTGCTTATTTGAGTCCATAGAGAGTCTTTTGTAATAGTCCAGATTTTCTGCAATTGAAGTTTTTATCACCGAGTGGAATTTGAACATAAATATTCTCATCTAGATTGGCATTCAAATATGTAGCTTTAAATATCGAATTGTCTTAAATCCCATTTATATATTGATACAATAGCAATTGCTAATCTATAAAACTATCCATTTCTATTGTAAGAGAATAGGCACAGGTGTAAATCAACTCCTTTAATTTGTCGAAAACTTCTGACAACCAATCTTGCTTTATATATACCATTATCTTTAATAGTAAAAACCCATTTAACATCGAGTGGTTTAATGCCATTTGGAATATTTTTGTTTTCCACAATTTTCATAACATTATTTCCATATAAATTTTGTAATTCTTTGTTAATTGCGTTTTTCCATTTGTCAGCATTTTCTGAATTTATAACTTCTTTATAATTCTTTGGGATTAACATATTAATATTATTAATTCTTTTTCTCTTGCGACTTTCATTTTCATCTGAATCTGTTTTCCTCTCAAAAAAAAAATTGATTTATTTAATGTAGGTATTCTATCCTTCATTTTTCTTTCTTCATTCGATTGATATTTTTTTCTTTTTCTTTTTCGATAATTTTTTGTTTTTTCGGTATTAATTTTATCATTTTTGTTTACTTGCTTATCCGAAATTTTATTATTCCTTTTAATATTACACTTAATAACCTTTTCTTTGGTTCTCCTTATTTTTCTTTTTTCTAAAGTTTCCATATCACTAAAATTGTTCTCAGATTCATTTTTAGAATTATAGTGTTTAATTTTAATATTTTCAGGTATTTTATTATTTTCCAAATTTAATTTTTCATTCCTTTCTATTAAGAAGATATTTATGATTGCCTACAATTTTATTTTCAATTAAGATTGTGGTTTAGTTTACAATTTACATAATCATTATTAAAATTTGATTATGATAAAATTTTATAATTATTAAGGTTTGAAATTTTTAATTCTTAAATTGGAAATTTGTAAAAAATTTTTATTACAATTTATATTAATAAAATTTGTGATTTTTATACGCTTTATATTATTACTGTTATTTTTGTTAATAATATCATTATTTTCATTATTATTATTATTATTATTATTATTATTATCATGTAGTCTTTTGGCATGGCTTTCATTTAATGCAATTTTTATACTTACTTTAATATTTGTATTTTTGAGTATTTCCTCTTGGTTTTCAGCTAATTTTTGATCATCATTAATATAATCTTCATTAATATGATCTTTATTAATTTTATTTTCATTAATTTTATCTTCATTAATTTTTTTGTTTTATGAATTATTATCTAACGTGTTTTCATTATTGTATTCATATATTAAATCTATATTGTCTTCAAGATTAATTTTATTTTGTTTGTTTTCATTCATTTCAAATTCATTATTATAAATGGATGGACTAAATTAATGTTGTAAGTACTATTCTTCCTTAATTTATTTATCTGAAGGATTTGAGGAATGAAAAAAAGATGTGCCAAGTGAGTCTAGTGTACTTTCATTGAAGTACGTATCACAAACAATAATTATTGATTTTGAAGTAACGTCGAGGACACAATAACAAGGAGAGTCTGATGAATATCCTATGAAAATATCTGAGTTTGTATCATTTTCAAAATTTCCTTGTTTGTATCGATTAAGAAAAAAATACTTTGAATTCAAAAACTTTAAGTTTAGATATATCAATTTTCTAATAAAAAATTTTTTTGTTCAGAAAATTTAAAATTTTATTCCCTGATGATGATTTAAATTGTATAATGAACATGCACATATAATAGCTTCATCCCAAAAAATTGGAGATAATTTAGTAGCACTGAGTAATGTTTTCGAGCAGTTATCTAATGTTCGATCGATTCTTTTAGCGTTACGATTTTGTTGGGGATTACTTAGTGTTGATGATTAAATGTAATTCCATTATTTTTAAAATAATTTATAAAATTAGAGTTATTATATTCTAAGCCAATATCAAATATTACTTCTTTTATATTTTAATTGTAAATATTTTTCATAAGTTCATGAAACTCTGTAAAATTTTATACCTCCTCAGATTTATGTTTAAGTAAATAAACCTAGCATTTTCTATTGTAGTAATCGATAAATGTTATATAATATTTGTATCCACTAAATGATGATACAAGCTTATGTGGTCCATCAATATCAGTATGTTCGATTTGTAATAGTACTCTTGTTGGTTGTTTTGTTGAATGGTTTCTTCTTGAGTTTACTAATTTTGTAATCTTCACAATTTATATTATCATTCTTTTCTTTCTTAATGTTATTGTTTTCAAAAAATTTTTGAAGATTTTGATAATGACCTAATCCAGCATGACATAATTTTAGATCAATATTATTTATGGGAGAGTTGCATTTCCCCAGATTGCATTTCGCCAAGTGTCTTATTATTAAAATGTTGCATTTCGAGAGGTTGTATTTCGACAAGTTGAGTATTGATATAAATAAATAAATAAATAAATAAATAAATATTAATTCAAAATAACTTTTTTTCAAAATTGTTTTTATTCGATATTAATAATATTTAATTTTATTTTTTGATTTATTTATTTATTTAATAATTTTCAATTTGGCGAAATGCCACATTTTTTTAATACGCCACATGCTTTTAAAAATTGGTGAAATGCAACCTGGCGAAATGCCCCACACCCATTATTTATATTATAATCTATATCTTTCATTGGGTTTTTAATGCTTAAATAACTAAATATTAATATAAATAAAAAAAAAAATTTTTTTTAAAAGTATTATTTAAAATATATAAAAAGAATCTTATTTATTACTTTAATAAATCAATTGGAATTATAATAATTTTCATTAATTTAAATAAAACAAAAATTTTTTATAATAAAAAAAAAAAAAAATAATAACATAAATAAATAAATAGTTGAAATATAAAAATACAGTATAGATTGAATAAAATAAAATAAAATAAAATAAAATAAATAGTGAAATAGTATAATAAATAATAAATAATAAATAATAAATAATAAATAATAAATAATAAATAATAAATAATAAATAATAAATAATAAATAATAAATAATAAATAATAAATAATAAATAATAAATAATAAATAATAAATAATAAATAATAAATAATAAATAATAAATAATAAATAATAAATAATAAATAATAAATAATAAATAATAAATAATAAATAATAAATAATAAATAATAAATAATAAATAATAAATAATAAATAATAAATAATAAATAATAAATAATAAATAATAAATAATAAATAATAAATAATAAATAATAAATAATAAATAATAAATAATAAATAATAAATAATAAATAATAAATAATAAATAATAAATAATAAATTATAAATAATAAATAATAAATAATAAATAATAAATAATAAATAATAAATAATAAATAATAAATAATAAATAATAAATAATAAATAATAAATAATAAATAATTAAAAAATGTACAATTATATTATACATTTTTTTTAATTTGAAACAAATCATTTATATTACAAAATATTTGATTAATTGATCAATTATTAATTAATAATTTTATTATTAATATTTTTATAAGTTTAAATTTATAGCAAAATTAGCAATTTCAAAAACAATGGCATTATCAGGTGATGTTGAATTTAAAAAAAAATTAAATTTAATTTCAGAACAAATTATTGAATGGTTTAATGAACATAGAAATAATAATAGTAATTTTGAACCTCTTTTCATTGGAATTAGTGGTTCACAAGGAAGCGGAAAAACAACTTTAAATAGAGAATTAGTAAAGACTTTAAAATCATCTCCATATAATTTATCCATTGTAAATATTTCTTTGGACGATCTCTATTTAACAAATGCGGAACAAAATGAAGTAGCTAAAGCAAATGCTGGTAATGAATTGTTAAAATATAGAGGAAGTCCAGGAACACATGATATTGCATTAGGAGAAGTAAAAAATAATTATAATGAAATTTATTATTAAATAAAATAATTTATAATTTAATTCTTTGTTAATATACATATATATATATTTATAATAAAGGCAATCTTCAAAAAATTAAAAAACTCTGAAAATAATGTCTTAATTCCAACTTATGATAAAGCATTAAAAAATGGAAGAGGTGACCGTTCACCAGAATCTAAATGGCAAAATGTATCACCACCTTTTGACATTATTATTTTCGAAGGTTGGATGGTTGGTTTTAAATCAATAAATGAAGAAAAAATAAGTAATCTACTTCCAAATACAAAATATGCCAAAAAGTATCCATTAGAGCATATACTTAAAATTAATTCAAATTTAAAAAAAATAGAAAAATTATGGTATCCATATTTTGATGTATTTGTTCATCTTTATAATGATAAATTGGAAAATGTGTACCAATGGCGTTTGGAACAAGAAGAAGAATTAAGAAAAAAAGAAAACAATCCAAATGCTGGTCTTACAAAAGAACAAGTAATTATTATTATTTTAATATACCCTATTTTAATTTTTTGCTTATTTATTTATTCATTAATTATTAATTCTCATATTCATAAATTTTTTTAATAGGTTTATGATTTTGTTGACCGTTATATGCCTTCATATGAGCTTTATTTACCGGAATTATATAAAAATGGATTCTTTAATAATAATAATAAGAAACATTTACAGTTAGTCATAAATGATAAAAGAGAATTGGTTTCCCATAAATTAATATAAAATAAAAAATAAATAAAATTTAAATAAAACGAAATAAGATAAAAATAAAATAACATAAAATAAAATAAATATCTTTATGTATTATATATATTTTCATATATTATAAAAAAAAATACATATATACTATAAATAAAATTTAATAAAATTAATTTGATAGTGATAATAAATATCTATAGTATATTTTTTTTTATGAATTAAAAAAGTATTATAAATTCAAAAAAATTTTTTTTATTGGATAAAAAAAAAAAATTGTAAAATAATTATTTAAAAAATTAAAAAATTAGGTAATAATAGAGTTGTATGGTGTAATATCACATATGGTATATAAAATAACATATAAACGGCATTATTTCATAAATATTTTTTATTTCTTAATTATATATATATTAATTTTAATTTTAATTTTAATTATTACTAATATTATTATTTTTTATTATTTTATTTTATTTTTATTTTATTTTTTTTTTAAAATTTTTTTTTATTATTTGTAAAGTCAGTAATATAATAATAATAGTAATAATAATATTTACAATATAATTTCTAAAATTTTTACCTTTTTTCAATTTAAGAAAAAAAAAAAAAAAAAAAAAAAAATATATATATATATATATATATCATTTATAAATATTACTATTATTGTTATTATTATTATTAAATATTTTTCGATTAAATTTTATTTAAAATTTTAAAGAATTTTTTTTAAAGATTTTTAAAGATTTTTTTTCTTTTTTTCTTTTTTTTTTTTTTTTTTTTTTTTTTTTTTTTTTTTTTTTTTTGTTTTTTTTTTTTTGTTTTGTTTTGTTTTGCTTTGTTTTGCTTTGCTTTGCTTTTAATAAAAAAAAAAAAAAAAAACATATATATATATATATATATCATAATAATATTATATATATTAAACATTCTTATTTAATTAGATATATAATATTTTCTATTATTATTAATTTTTTTTATTTCTTAACTATATTTAAATTATGAATATACATGTTGCGTGTAATAGTTTTCATTTATATTTGATCTTTATATTTGAATAAAAAAAAAAAAAAAAAACTAAACGATTATTACTATGATTTTCCATATAATGTATTCTATAATAATAAAATTATTAAATAATTATTAATTAATATATATTTTATTTTAATTAATTAATAACTATATATATATTAAATAATTAATTTTTAATATTTTACCTTGAGTAATCTACATGCTAATACTGTTAAACCTAAGCTATTCCAATCTTCATCATGTACTATATATAAATAATGTTTAAAAAATTAATACATATTTTTAAACGAAGAATAAAAAAAAAATATATATATATATATATATATGTGTGTTTTACTAATAAAGAGAGAAAAAAAAAAGGTAAATATTAATTACATTCACGTAGGTCACCAACAGTCATAATATCTTGCCCCTTTAATCTCTGAATCCATTCATTTGCTTTATCAATATTACGATTTGAACTAAGACATATATCTCTTACTAAATCTTCTATAGGTCTTTCATTAGAAATTTCTATTTAAATTATTTATTTGGTAATAAAAATAAAAATTTATATAATTAAATATATATAAAATGAACTTTATTACATATATATATTCAACTTATATTACCTTCTTTATAAGGATATTGTTCTTCAACTAATTCTTCTCTAATATCATTATATGATGATTTCTTTAAGATCTGTGTTGATGGAACATCTTGTTCAACTAATGCAGCTGTTGAGCTATTAAATAACATTTTTTCATTTTCTAATTTTCTTTCTTTTTCTGCTAATTGTTGCTCTAGTTGCCAAGCTCTTCTTTCAGCTTCAAGAGCTCTTTCATCAGCTGCTGCTAATTCTTTTTCCATTACTGTTTCTCTTTTCCATATATGATGACTATCTTCTTTTCCATCATCCATACCTGGTGCATATTTGTTTAATTCCCTCAAAATTCTATTAATTTCTGATGTAATTAATTGCTGGTATCTTTCGGGAATAACTTGTTCCTCAATCTAAATAATCATTGTTATATTTATATTTATATTATTATTATTATTATTATTATTATTTAATTATATTTTTATTAATTATTAATCATTATTATCACATTTGTTTTATTATTTGTTTTAATTAATTAATATCATTATCTAACACATTACAATTATTGTATATATAACTAAATTATAATAATAACCAACATAAATAAATATAAATTGTTAAAATAAATATTACCATTTCATTAACAACATCTTTAGCTGTATCAGTATCTACATTAAATTCAAATTTTACAGATAATCTATCCATTCCTTTAAATACTACTTGCATAGTAAGATAATTCTTCTGATCATTCGTTGATAATAATAAAACTTCTGGTTCAGGTAATAAAAATGGCGTTTCTAAAAGTTGTTGAACACTCCATCTACAATTTCATTAATTATCATATATAATCATTTTATATTAGTATGTCAATTAGTATTTTATTTATAAAAAATTATAAATAAATACCTTTCATTTTCTGGTAATAAACAATTATTTATTATATCTAATACTTGAGGTTCGGTAACTTTTTCTAAACATTCTGGTTTAATACCTTGAGTGACTTTTTTATAAACTTGAGCAGCATTTTTACATTCACTATATGGATATTCCCCTGTGACCTATTTATATTTTTCGTTCGTAAAAAGATAAATATATTTTAAATATATCGCATTTATTATTAATATCATTATTATAATATTTATTTAAATTACCATCTCAAGTAAACACATTCCAAATGCATAAACATCAACCTTTTCACTGTAACCTTTTTCATCATACATTTCTGGTGCCATGAATTCTATATTTTTTATAATTTAAAATTAATTTAAATAAAAAAAAATTAAAAAATGTATATATTTATATACACATACCTGGAGTTCCAATAACTGTATAGTTCTTTCCTTTTTTCATTTTTGCAATACCCAAATCACCAATTTTAACCTCACCATGTGCTCCATTAATAAATATATTATCACACTGATTGTTGATTTTAATAATAAAAAATAATTATTCATAATTAATATAAAGAATAAAAAATACGTATTATTTCTATTATTAATATTAATATTAGTATTACTATTAAACATACCTTAATATCACGATGAATAATTGGAGGTACATGTGAATGTAAATATAATAATCCTTTCAATATTTGACGAGACCATCTTTTTATAATCTTTAAATTCAAAATTTGAAGTTTGTGAATATATCTAATTTTAACAATTAATACAGAGAATGTAGTTAAAGAAATATATATAATAATACAATATGAATATGAATTATTATTATTATTATTATTAATGAAGTGAAAATGAAATAATAATATTATAAATAATAAATAGATATATATAAAATAATAAATAATTAAATAAATTGAATTTAAATTAACACACTCTCTAAGAGTTCCAGATGTCATTAATTCAGTGATAAAAACAATTTCAGTATTATTATACCAACAATCCTATTAAATATTATAAACAAAATACTTAATAAAAAGTACTTTTTAAAGATTTATTATTAATGATATACTTACATGAAAATTAATAATATTAGGATGTCTAACTCTTTTCAATATTTCAATTTCTTCATTCAATTCCATATACTCTGCTTTTGTTGTCTTTTTTATTTTATTTTTTTTATTTATATTTATATTTAATTTTATTTTTATTTTTACGTTTTTTTTTTTTTTTTTTTTTTTTTTTTTTTTTTTTATTATTATTATTGTCATATTATATTTATTATATAAATTATGAATTGAAAATGATACTGTTGTTATTAAATATAATTTAAACGAAAATTATAGTACAAATAAATATAACATACCTGGCATCCATTCCAAGCTAC
This sequence comes from Neocallimastix lanati (nom. inval.), assembly GCA_016946835.1. Lineage (NCBI taxonomy): Eukaryota > Fungi > Neocallimastigomycota > Neocallimastigomycetes > Neocallimastigales > Neocallimastigaceae > Neocallimastix > Neocallimastix lanati (nom. inval.). The sequence continues at coordinate 60,535 of JACVTC010000091.1, read as the reverse complement.
TTCATATCCTTCTTCCCTATCAAGAGCTTTATATACTACTTTATAAGCACCTTTACCTAGAATTATATTAAGCTTTTTATTAAAAAAAATATTAAAAAAAATATTAAAAAAAAAATTATTTTATTAGAAATAATATAAAAAAGTAAAAATAAATATTGTTGTATTATTTTTATATATTTATTCTATTTATTTTATATTAACTTTAACTATATTTAATTATATATTTTATTATTTAATTGATTATCATTATTATTTTTCTTCTTTTATTTCAATATTTAAACATTTGTTTATGTATTTTATACCATTAATATTTAATTAATAATACAACTAAATATTATTATTTTTTATATCTTCTTATGTTTTTAAAAATAATTTATTTATTTATTTTTTATAATAAATACTTTTGCATATCTTTGATTGGGACTTAATTCAATAATTTTTTCTGTTGAATGCTTTGATAAATCAATATGTTCCGAATTTGGAACAACCAAAGAAGATATAGCATAATCTCTACTAACACCATATTGATATTGAGATTGGTCATTGTCTCGTGAAGAACTATATGAATGAAGACGTTGCCTACCTTCCATTATTATATATTTACTTTTTTTTTAAAAAAAAACAATGAAAATATTTATATTCTTCTTTATTTTTACTATTATTATTCTAATTTCTTTTTCTTAGAATATAAAAAATAGTAAAATCCAAAAATCTATACAATCTTTATTAAAAATTTTATCTTGTTGAAATTGAGTTATTTGATTTTAGAAAATAATATTGTATTTCCTGATTCTTAATTTTATTTTTTTTTTACTAAATAATTAAGATTACAATTATTTATTTATTTAAATTAATTTTAATATACAATAGTATTTATTGGTAATAAATATTTATTGATATTTTTTAAATTGTTTAATTTTAAGTTAATTTTTGAAATATAATTGTATTAAGAAATAAAAAATATTCTTTTTAAAAAATCAAATTAACCTACATAATATAAAATTATTAAAATTTATAAAATGGTTAATATTGTAAAATAATATATAATTTCAATTATTTTCTTTTATTTTATAATTCCATTTAAGAAAAAAAAAAAAGTTGCTAATTTTATGTATATTTATTAATATTGTAATTTTATATCTATAATAATATAAATTTTAGTATTCATCTACATATAATAATTTGATTTTATTACTATTTTTATTATTAGTAATTTTAATTCGTTATTACTTTTGTTATTTTATTTATATTTTTTAATTTTTAATTTATAATTCACAATCCATTTCTTAATTTTTTAATAAAAATATTCTAAAAAAAAATATTGGGTATATAAACCAAATAAATATATATATTAATATAAAAAACTTTTAATTACTTTTTATCCTTTCTCTTTTAAAGTAAGAACTTATAAACGCTCGATTATTCTATAGCTTATTAATTTTTATAATATATACTCTTTAGTATTATTATTTTATTTTTATAATATATAATACAATAATATTTATATTTACTACTATTCTAAGTGTTTTTACTTTAATAGAATATTGAAAATTGTAGTATTGAATGATTTTATAAAAAATAAATGTAAAAGAAAAAAGTTAAAATGAATAAAAATTAATTATATTATTAAATTAATAGTAAGATTTTGAAAAAAAAAAAAAAAAAAAAAAAATAAAATAAAATAAGAAAATGGATCAAATTCTTTTTGTACTCTTTATTCCTTCCTTTGCTTTTCTACTTCTATTTTTTTTTTTTTTTTTTTTTTTTTTATTCTTTTATATATATACATACATATATTTTTTTATAAACAAAATTAAACAAAAACAAAAAAAAAATAATAAAAAAAAATAAAGTATTATATTTTAATTATAAATATAGAATTATAAAATATATCCTATATTCATAAAATATTGTTCAACTTTTTCTTTTAAAATAAAATAAAAGGGAAAAAAATATATTAATTAAGATTAAAATTAATTTTATATACATAATTATTATTTTAATTATTTTATATTTCATATTTTTTTTTTATTATTTATTATTTATTTATTATTTATTATTTATCATTATTTATTATTTTATTATTTATTATTAATTATTTATTTATTATTTATTATTTATTATTTAGTTTTTTAAGTATGTATATCTTTTTGTATTTATTTATTTATTTATTTATTTATTATTATTATATTATTATTATTGTATTATAATTAAATCTTTATGTACATATCATATTAAATTTTAAATAAATGATTTAAATAAAATGATTGGTCTAATATAATCCAACCATAATCAAAATATATATAATAGTGTATCTAACACTATAAATATATATTATAATAAATAACAAAATAAAACAAACTTTTAATAATTGTATTAAAATAGTTTTTTTTTATTGCTCGTTATAGGGGAAATTAAATATTGTATTTAAACAATTAATAGAAATTAATAATAAAAAAGGAAAAATATTTTTAATATTAAGAGTAAGAAATTAAATTATATTATATAATAGGCAATAAATGACTTAAATTTTAAAAATTTATATAATTTATTTTATAATGGATTAAAAATTATTTTTATACCATTAGATATAATTTAAAAAGAAATTTATTCATAGGTTAACTATGAATTCATTAAAAAGAAGTGTTGATATAATAAATAAATAATAATTATTTCTAAAAATAATTTTTTAATTAAAAGTTTTAATAAAGGTTTCTTTATTAATTAATTACTTTATATAATTAAAATAAATTCTTCTATAAATAAAAGAAAATTTAATAATGGATATGTATTATGATGATATTAATGAAGTAAAAGACGGTGAAATTCCAACCGCTTACTCTCAAGATGATGAATTTGATGGTAAAATCAATAAATAATTGAATTTTTAAAATAAAATAAAATAAAATAAAATAAAATAAAATAAAATAAAATAAAATAAAATAAAATAAAATAAAATAAAATAAAATAAAAGTTGTATAGAAAATGTAGCAATAAAAAACTAAATATAAATTTTGAATTAATTTGATAGAAGATTTCCAGGAAGAATTAAAAAAGCAATACAAACAACAACAACAAGAAGTAAAAATTCCAGGTGAAGTTAAAAAATTTATTTTAAATTTTCATAGAATTCTCGTTGAACATAGTTATCACGATTTAGGTCAAATTTATGAAATTTTATTTAATAGATTAACTGAGCAATATTATAAAAATCAACCTTGGCCAGAAGCTGTAGTAATTGCTCCATTAGTTAACAATGGTATTTATATAAAAGATTTTTATTTATAGAAGTATAAAGTAAAATATATTAAAGTAACATATCAATATTAATCCAAAATTTAGATGATCTTTTCCTTATTTTATATAAGGAATTATATTACAGACACATTTATGCTAAATTAAATCCTACAATTAATGATCGATTCAATTCATATCTTAATTATTGTGATCTTTTCAATTACATCTTAGGTAAAATTAATTGAAATTATAATAATAATAACAATAATACAAACATATTCTTATAAATAAAACGTATTTTCTAATTTTTTTGTTTAAAAATGTATTTTGTTATTTAGCTCCAGAAAAACCAGTTGATTTAGAATTACCAAATCAATGGCTTTGGGATATTATTGATGAATTCATCTATCAATTCCAATCCTTCTGTCAATACAGAAGTAAAGTTAAAAGTAAAAATGAAATTGAATTAAAAAGTTTGAGAGAAAGACCAGATATCTGGAATGTTCATAATGTTCTAAATGTTTTATATTCATTAATTCAAAAATCAAATATTAATGAACAATTATTTGTTAATAAAAATGGTGGTGATATGATGTATGTTTTTTACACAAATATTTACTATTAGAAAATTTAATTGAAAATATTAATATTTATTTATTAAACTTAATTAAACCAGGGAAGCTGCTGGTGAATTTGGTTCAAAGCAATTATATAAGATGTTAGGTTACTTTAGTATTATCGGTTTACTTCGTGTTCATTGTTTATTAGGTGATTATAGTCTTGCTTTAAAAACAATGGAAAATGTTGAATTACATAATAGAAATATATTCATTAGAGTTTCTGCGTGTCATGTTACTACTTACTATTATGTTGGTTTTGCATATATGATGATGAGAAGATACTCAGATGCTATTAAGATTTTTATCTCCGTTCTTCAATATATTAATCGTATTAAAAATTTTAAAACTCTTTCTTATCAATATGAAGCTGTAAAATGTCGAATTATTTAAATTAAAAATATGAAAATAATTAAATATATAAACATGTTAATTTAATAATAATTATAAATATAATTTAATATTCTATATTATCAAATAGACCGCTAAGAAGAGTGAACAAATGTATGCTCTTTTAGCAATCTGTATAACATTATGTCCAACAGGAATTGATGAAGCTACTCATAGTAATATGATTGAAAAATATGGAGAACAACTTAATAAAATGCAAAAAGGGTAAATAAGATATTTAATGAAATATAATAAGTTTATATTATAGATTTATCATATATTGAATGACTTATAATTAAAAGTGATTTAAAGGTCTTTGAAGAATTATTTACTTATGCTTGTCCAAAATTCATTAACCCTGCTGTTCCAAATTATGATATTTTGGAAAATACTCAAATGGTACAATCTAAATTTATTATTTTGTAAATTACTTATAAATTTTACAAATAATTGAATTTAATAAAACTGTCGATAAAAATAATTTAATAAATATAATTAATATTATAAATTATTAGAAACCAACTATTCATCAATGCAAAATATTTATTGAAGAAGTTAACAATCAATATCTAATTCCAACAGTAAGATCATATTTAAAATTATATAAAACTTTAGATATTCAAAAGTTAGATAAATTCTTAGATTATGAAAGTATTGAAAAATGCAAGTATGTATTATTTTAAATAATAATATTATTATTATAATATTATATAAATTAAAATAATTGAATAATTAATTTTCATTTTATTATTTTTTATTTATTATAAGGAATTTATTAATATTATTTAAGCACAAGACTTGTCAAAGAAAATGGGAAAATGGAGATTTAATGAATGGTGAATACACTCAAACTACTGATATTGACTTCTATTTAAAGCAGGTTTGTTATAATCATCATAAATAATAATTAAATAATTATACTTTAAATTAAAATATATTAATAAATTTTAAATGTTTTAATTTAGGATATGATCCACATTAAAGATAGTAAGAATGTGAACAGAATTTGTGAATTGTATATCAGACAAATTAATAAGTTAGAAGATATGATTAACAATGTTAAGAAATAATTTTAATAAGGACATTTAAACTTTTTTTTTTTTTTTAATTTAAATTATTTAATTATAAAATGAAAAAAAAGTAAATAATAATTTTTTTTAAAAAAAAAAAAAAAAAAGTATATATATATATTTTTATTTTTTTAAAAGGTTTTTCATAATTTATTTATTTAAAAAATATTTTAGAAATAATAAAAAAAAAGTAAATTCTAATAATTATTTTGTAATTATTTTGATTATATTGAGTATACAATATTTAATTATTAACATAATATAAAAAAAAAATCATTACATCCATATATATTGATATTTATTTGAAATATATTGTAAAATAAATAAGTGTATTTAATATTTATTTTTCATGTAAATTAGCTAATACTTTTGTTTCATATTGTATAAATTAATTTTAACCATACTTTTAAATATTGTGTAACTGGTAACAAATGTTTTCACGTGATATACGTTCTATGTCATAAATGTCTTCTTCTGGTTATACTTTACATATTAATTAAATAATCAACATATGTCAGATAAAAGTTTCATTTGATTCTATTCTAATATTCAAAAGAATTTTTTTTAAATCGTCATGTCTTAAAAGAACTACTACTTTAGCTAAGTCAAACACCTTTACGGAAAGTCCAGCGAGTGGAAGTTTCTTATTTCAAACGCTGTCGTAATTTATAGTATTAATGAATTTTTAGAAGCTAATATTGATAAACATGAGTATTTTTATTGGATTTTATAAAAAGAAATATTCTAATATTATTATGGAAACAGAAAATAAAAAGATAAACTATATTAAAATTATTGAATGTATTGAAAAGAACAAGGAAACTTTGAATGTTCAAGTAGTAGTTTTAACGATCTTTATTTCTCTTTTATGAAAATGGACTTTGATGGGGAAACATCAGAAATAAAAATTTTAAATGTCAAAATAACAATAATTATTTAAATGAAAAATGTTAATTAAAACGAAAATAGTAACTTATGCAACAGTAATAATATAAACCAAGATAATAATATCAAGAAGAAAACAATTTAAATGGGGATAATATTTTAAATGAAAACAATAATTAAATGAAATTAACAATGAAACTAATAATAGCATAAGCAATTGAAATTTAAATGAAAATAATTATGCAATGAGAATTTAATTGAAAATAATAATATAAAAGAAGAAAACATTAACTTATCATAAGAAAATAAAGAATTTGAAAAAGGTATTTTAAATGAAGAAATTAATTCAAATGAAATTAGCATTTCAAATGGAATTATTATTTTACTCAAAAATAATTAAGAAATTAACAATAACAAAATTAACAAATTAATAAATAATTTGAAAAATTAACCAAAAATTCAAGAAAAGTTATTGGTAAAAGTAAAATTATCAAAAATCATAATTCAAATGATACTTCCTTATTTATTGCACGTGGTAAAATCTTTATACTCTTTAATAACAGATCACATGATATATATAATAATGTGATATTCTTTATGTTGTAGCTGGTTTAATAAGTGTGTTTGAGTTATTAATAATTTTTATTAATATTTATTTTTATAATTACAATATTATTTCTACTAAAGAAAAACAAAACAAGAATAAGAGTTAATATTAATTATACTGTAAAGTATTAATAATATATAATTATTATAAATAAATATATATATATAAATATAATATATATATATAAATAAATAATAATATTTTAATATGAATAATATATAAATAATATAAACTATTATATTAATTATATATACTTTAATAATTATAAACTTTAATAATTTAAAATAAGAAGTATAATTTAGTATTTAAGAAATATATATAAGGAATATAAATAATATATACAAAATATAAATAATATAAAATATACATAATAATATAAAATATATAATAATATAAATTATTATAAATAATAAGATATAAATTTAATATCTGAATATACAAATATTCAAATATACACATATTTGTTTTATATCAATAATGTTATTTTTATGTGCAATAATTTGTAAGCAGTGGTTTTTTTTTTTTTTTTTTTTTTTTTTTTTTTTAATAATGGTTGTACGAACTTTATAATTTTAATAAATTTTACTAAACAATTAATATAATAATTTTATTCCTAAAATTTTAAAAAAGAGTGTCCTCTATTTCTATTATAAATAATTTAATATATTTATAATAAGAAATTAGTAATATATTATATATTCTAATATATAGAACCATATAAATTTTATATTAATTAAAGTATTACAATTATAATAATACATATTGAAATAAAACAAAATAAAGTAATTATTATCAAAAAGATATAAATTTTATATTTAATAATTATTAATAAATATACGAATATGTTACTACACATATTTGTTTTATATCAATAGCAATATTAATGATATACTAATAATATTCATTATCTAATAAAATTATGAATTAAAAAAGTATTAAAAAAATGATGAAATTTTTAATAATATGATGGAAAGGGGAAGTTAATTGCATATACAGACTCAAATTTCACAGATGATAAAGCTGATGGGAAATATAGTTCCAATAGAATAATCTAAATGGGGAAAAGTCCTATATGCTAAATATCTAACAAGTAATCTTGTGTTACTGCTTCTACTGCAAAAACTAAATAATATAAAGTACTTCAAAAAGTGTAATGAACATATTATGGCTAAGGAACATTATTAAGGAAATATTAATAAAAAATTAAATAATAAAAAATTAAATGTAACGATCTATACTGATTATCAAGAAAGTAAATATATAAAGAAAAATGGTGAAATTAATTATAAATTAAAACATAGAGATGTCAGATATCATTTCAATAGAAACAATATATTAAAGAAAAGAATAAATTTAAAATATGTAGACACGGAAAAATGTTAGTTGATATATCAACAAAATATTTAAATGGTACGAAAATACTAAAATTTACAAATAATATTTTTACATAAAATCTCATTTGAGGGGGAATGATAACTACTTATACTATATATTTATTCATATTATTTAATATATTTATTATGTAATTTATTCATTATATAATTTATTTATTATGTAATTTATTTAAGGGCATTAATATTTATGTTTTATAAAATAGTTATGTTTTATAAATTTATGCTAACAATACATTTAAATATCATTTGTAATATTTATAAATAACATATTATATATTTTATATAAATTGTCATGAATATACTTTCCATCCTTAATACTTGCGTATTATAAGTATATATTTATATAAAAGAAAATAAGTTATTCCATCATCTAAAAATTAATTTATATTTAGTTAAATTTATATATATACATTTATTTTTTATTTATTTATTTATTATTTATTTATTTATTTATTTATTATTTATTTATTTGCATTGATTTAAAAAATATAAAACTTTTATGCTGCAAATCAATAACTCTAATTTTTTTTTTTTTTTTTACTTTCTTAAATTTAAATATTTATCATTGAATTGAATTATTCCATATTTTCCATTAACAAGCCATTCTTTACATTCTTTATCTAATCTTTCTGATACACCTTCTTTCAGTCCAGTAATAACATCAGCCTTACAAGTGCGAAGGCAAGCAAATGGTGGAAATGGTTTCCCAGTAATTGGAACAGGTTGACCGAAATTACCACAAGCTTCAATAAATGGTGTTGTAAAAGGCCAATAACAATCATAAACAGTTTTTCTATAATTCTATTAATTTTTAATATTAAAACTTTTTAATTTATTTGTTTTTATTTATAATAGAATCAACTAATAAAATTATTAAAATCATAATAAATATACAAAATATTACCATATCACCCTTAAAAATTAAAAGAGATGAGTCAGATAAATATTCATATAATTTTGGAGCAAAAGTTGCCATATGCCAGAATGGATAATTCGAAGTCCAGAAAATATCATTATTTAAAACCCATTGATTATTTTCTATATAAGTTTTCCAACGCTTAGCCATTTCAATAACATTTGTATTATCAAAATTTTTCAAAGATTCTGGAGGATTAATGCAAGTATCAATTATCCACTTAAAATCTTTAATATTAGTATCACTAACATACCATGGAATTTGTTTACAATGCCAGACGATTTGTGATGCAAAGCCTTTAGACATTAGCCTTTTAAAATTTTAAGTAAAAAATTAATATATATGATTCTAATTTAAACAAAATAAATATTAAGGAAAATAAATAATAATATATTATTACCAATCAGCAAAAACTAAATCATTATATGTTTCATATCCTGCATTCTTTATTTAAAAGTGAAATAATAATTGTTATTTATTATTATTATTATTATTATTATTATCATGATTATAAAGTTGATAAATTTTATATGACATATATGTTATTTCTTTTTTATTTATATATAAACATAAAAAATAAATCTATTTATATTCTTTACATCCAAAATAAAATCAAATCGTTTTCCGTGTATTGTAGAAACATAATCCCAAATTTTTGACGATTCATCGGATATTAAGTTATTGTCACTTTTTTTAATTTCATCAAGTGTAATTTTATGTAAATTTGTTAAATCTATCTTTGCATTAGTATGTAATGAAAGATCTGCTTGATTTCCCCATAAAGAATACTAAAATAATGTAATTAAATAAAGTTAGAAAAAAAAATAATATATATTAATTATGATTAAATATAAAAATATTCATTTACCTTTAAGAAACTTATGAAAGTTTCACGAACTGAATTATCATCAGTATTTTTTATTAATGGATTTATCATATCAGCCATTGCAACAACTGATTTCCAAGTTTCTCCAATTAAAGATTTTTCTTTTTTTACCGTAAATGAATCATAATTCTTCCAATACTTACTAATTGAAAAATAATTACTATTTTATAATAAATTTATTATAAAAATATTTAAAATTAAAATTAGAGGCAATTATAATATTTTTATTTAAAAAATTTATTTTAAAATATTATATATAAATATAATTAAAATAAAATAAAATATATTATATTACGCTAAAACTCGGTATAAATAACTTTCAGAAAAAAGCCATGAACATTTTTTATATGTTGCTTCATTTTTGTTCTTCCAATATTTAATACAATTATTCCATTCTTCACAGTCTTGATACTCATCTTTAATTATTTAAAATTTTTTATATTTGAATTTCAAAAAAAAAAAAATAATAAATAATAAAATAAGCCAATACATTAATATATACAATTCAAATATATTATTATATCAATTAATTAAAATCAATTTTTTACCTTTATTAAGTTCATTAAATTCTCTATCATTAATTATATCATCAACTAATTTCTCTAATTTACTTTTAATTTCTTTTCCTTCCTTTAATTTCTCATTTTCTGAAGGATCAACTTTACTAAGGGCGTCTTCAAAATTTTTTACTACCTAAAATAAATTAAATTTAATAAAAATTAAAATTATATATATATATATATATATTTTCTTTAAAAATAAACGAATAATAATTATTATACTTAATATATAAATAATTACCTGGGTAAAAATATCTGGAATTCGTCTATCAAAAGTATCTTCTGCAAAACTTTTTGGAATAATACCTCTTAATAACGGTTTTGGTGGCAATAATGAATCATTCATGGTAATAAATAAATTCTTTTATAAAAAAAATTAACAATTATTTAATTTCTTTTTAATTTGAAATTTAAAAGTATTTAATACCAATATATAGATAAAAAAGATTTAAAATCTAAATTTATAATTTTTATATATATCATTTTCGTTTATTTAAATAAATTTAAAATATATATTTATATATTATTTATTTATTGATTAATAATATTGTAAATCTTAAATATCAAAAAAAAAAAAAAAAATGTATCACAATAGATTGACTTTAAGTACATTATTTTATATTTTTTTTATTACATTAATGTATATAAAATTATTTAATACAATTAATATTTCTATTAAGATTAATTTATTTATACAATAAGTTATAAATTATTAATAAAAAAATAATAATTTTAAAAAGGATTATAGTATCAATTTTCATATATTATATATATATATATAATATAATTGTAATTATTTAATTATTTAATATTTATTATTTTTTATTTATAATTTATTATTATTTACGTATTATTTATTTATTATATGTATATTATGCTTATTAAATTTCATTTCTAATTTTATTTCTTTTAAATGTAGTACAATCATTTTTTTTAATTTATATATTCTACCCATAATACTTCCTAATATTTATTAGGCTTTTTTAATTATTAATATTTCAATATAAATAATATAAAACTATATGTAAAAACTTAAAATTAATTTATAAAGTTATAATTATGATTTTTATTATCTATTAATATTTGTAATAATAAAAATATTAATAAATAATATAATTCAAACTTCTCTTTTTTTTCTCTTCTGTTTTTTTTATGCTTTTTTTTATATTTAAATTAAAGGAAATAATTTAAGATTACTCTTAAAATATAATGAAAATAGAGTTGTCTAATTTAAATATAAAAATAAATATTGTGTATAATTAGAGTAATATAAGATTATTTTGATATTAAATTATTAATTTATATTAATAATAGTAATTCTTCATAATAATATTATTTTTATTAATTTGATAAAAAAATAATAAAAAGTAATTAAAATATTATATTAAAATGTATTTCAACTCAATTATATAATTACATAATATGCTCTATTTCAAATATGTAATTGAAATATATGATTTTATTATTATTACATTTAATACATTAACAAATTATATTATAAATAATATATTTAATATACATTAGAATATATAATTTATGTATTAAAATTAAATATTTTAATGTACAATACACCAATTGCTATTTATAAGTTTAATTAAACTTAATTTTTTTATTTAGTTAAAATGTATTATACACCTTAGTTTTTAAAAATACTAAATTAAACAGTATATTATATAGTATTATATATATTAAGATTTATATTTGAATTATAAATATATATTTATTCTATTAATATATAATAGAAAAAAATTATATAATTCATAATATATTACAACATATTCAATATATATATTATTTGATTGAATTTTATTTTTAAATATTCTACTCTGAAAGATGATATAGGTACATTTTTATAAACTTTTTTTTTAATATTTATTTATATTTATTCACTTATTAAATATATAATACAAATAATATTTTTATAATGTTAATAAATGAATATGTCAATAAATAATAAACATTAGTAAGTGAATAAATAAATAATAAATAGTAATAGAAATAAAAATAAATTAACAATTTCCATATTAAGTTAATAATAATAATTGTAATAATTTTATATAAAAATTATATTAAATTGATTTAATAAATATTATTTTTATATTATATTAACATTTAGTTTAATCAATAATATAAAATTTTTAGTTAATATTTATTCTTTTCTTAAAATATATATAATTTCGTTTTATTTATATTTATATATATATTTTTTTTAAAAAACTAATCTTATTAACAAATAATTGAAGAACTTTAGTGAATGTATATATATATATAGTTATTTATAAACAAAAATTATATAAATAAATGATATTTTTGGACAGAATTGAATATTAAAATTATATAATAACAAACATTCTAAAGCATAAAAATAACTTAATAAAAATTTAAATAAATACAAATGAAATATATTTAGAAGTTTTAAAACAAAAAAAAATAAATAAATTAAATAAAAAAATAGTAATAATTTTAAAAGTAATTGTAATAAATGTAATTAATTTTATAAAAAAAAGAAAGAGAAAATAATAGGAAAATAAAAAAAAAAAAATTAGAATAAAGCCATAAATTACTTAACTTATTTATTAGAAATAAATAAATAATAAACGATAGCATTAAACAAAAATAAACAACAATGGTTAAAATTTAAACAAATTTTTAAAATATACTATTAATAAAATATGAATTAAGAAAAAATTGAAAATTATATAACTGTATTAATTATTATAAATGAAAATTTAATAAGAAAAAAGTTTGTATATTATATTAAAAAAATATTAATAAGTAAACAAAAGATAAAACAAGTTGAAATTTTGTAAAATGAAGTTTCTAAAAATTGAAAAATTATATAGAATATTTACAGCAATAAGGATATATACAAAACTTTAAACGTATAAAAATTTTACACTAAAAATAGCAAAATACATTTGTTCAAACGTTCAATATTTTGATTATATTTTAATATATAATAGAAGTAACTATATTAAGAATAATATTTTTTAGATATTTCTTTTGAAAAATGTATAAAAATTTTACACTAAAAATAGCAAAATACATTTGTTCAAACGTTCAATATTTTGATTATATTTTAATATATAATAGAAGTAACTATATTAAGAATAATATTTTTTAGATATTTCTTTTGAAAAATGAAGTATAAAAGAATAATAATAAATAAATAATAAAATTTATTTTGAAAGTATAATTATATATGAAAACATTGAATTAATAAAACTTTATACAACTTTTTAAATATTAATATAAATAAAAAAATAAAAATAGTATATAAATTTATGTTAACAAAAGAAAAATATTTATTTGAATTATATATATATAAAATAAAAGAATAAAAATGTCCAATCAAAACGTTGATCAACCAATTAGTAATGGTGATTCCTTAGAAGATCTTAACCCAGTATGTATTTTAAATGAATAAAATTTATATGAAAATATTTATTAAATTAATATTTTTATTACTTGTATTGTACAAAAGACTCAAACTGAAGGATATAAGGTTGGTGAAAAGAAAACTATTGATGAATTGAAGAATCTTGATGCTGAAGATGAAAGTTTAAATAAATGGAAAGAAGTAAGAATTTTATAAAATTATAATAATAATAAAAGGAAATTTTTTGATATATTAAATAAATATTTTAAATATAATTATATATATAGTCTTTAGGTCTTAAGGCTGTTGTTGGTAAATAAGCATAATTGTTTCATAATGAAAAATTAATAACGTTATATATATTTTACTTGAACTTGAAACTAATAATTAAATTAAATATATAAGGACCTTCCGATGACCCTCGTAAAGTTGTAGTTTTATCTCTTGCTATGGTTATTGATGGTAGAGATGATGTTGTATTAGATGTTTCTGACCCAGGTATATATTAAATAATTTAATATTGTTAATTTCTATAAAAGATATTAAAATTAATATATTTTAAATTTTAAAGCCAAAATTCCAACTCTTAAAGACAACTCAATAGTTATTAAAGAAGGTGTTACATACAAATTAAAGATTACATTCAAGTAAGTAATTATATAAATGTATATATATATATATATATTTTTTATGAATATACTTGAGGAATAATTTTCATGATTAATTCTGATATATATATATATCTAGGATTCAACATGAAGTGGTCTCTGGTTTAAAATATATTCATGTTGTTAAGAGAAAAGGAATTAAAGGTGAGTAAAAATGCATTATTAATTAAATGGGAAAAAAATAAACTTATTAGTTTAATTGCTCTAACATATATTTTTTAATAGTCGACAGAGATGAAGAAATGATTGGTAGTTTCGGTCCAAAGCTTGAACCATATGAAAAAACAGTAATGATAAACAAATATTTAAAAAAATTTAATAAAAAATATATTACTTATTTAAAAAATTATGTGAAAATAATTTATATAGTTCCCAGCTGAAGTTGCTCCAAGTGGATTAATTTCACGTGGTCACTACACTGTCAAAAGTCGTTTTATTGATGATGATAATGTTTGCCATTTAGAATTCGAATGGGTATGATCTATATTATTATTATGATGATGATAATGTTATTATTAATTATAGATATTGATGTAAAAATATGAAATAACTAATAAATATTTTAATAATTATATAATTTTAAATATTATTTTGAATATATAGAGTTTTGATATTAAAAAAGGTAATAAATTAATTTCTCTATAAATATTATAAAAATTGTAAAATATTATGTAATTAACTATTTTTTTAATTATATATATAGATTGGGAATAAGCTATTTAATTTATTTTTAGTTGAATAGTGAATATATCACTAGGAATATATAAAGATGTTTTTTTTTTTAAAAAAAAAAAAAAAAAAAAAAATAATAATAATAATAATAATAATAATAATAATAAAATATAAAAAAAAAAAAAAAAAAAAAAAAAAAAGATTGAATTAAAATAATATAAAATTTAAAATTTATTAAATGAAATAAAATTCAATATTTAATAATAAAATCAATTATGAAGTAAAATAATATTTACTAACAAATATATATATATATGAATAAATATAAATATATAAATAATATATTAAATTACAAATAAAACAAAAATATTAATTATAAAAAGTAAATAAAAGTTATTAATGAGAAAAAAATAAAAATACTAAAAATACAATATATAAATATATTTTACTTAGTTTTAATTTATTTTATTTTAATTTTTTTTAATTTAATTTATTTTATTTTATTTTATTTTATTTTATTTTATTTTATTTTATTTTATTTTATTTTATTTTATTTTATTTTATTTTATTTTATTTTATTTTATTTTATTTTATTTTATTTTATTTTATTTTATTTTATTTTATTTTATTTTATTTTATTTTATTTTATTTTATTTTATTTTATTTTATTTTATTTTGCCTTTTTTTTTTTTTTTTTTTTTCTATTTTGCTTTTATATTGGTCCAACTTGCCATACAGATAAAACATTTTCACTAATATCACTTTCTATCATTTCATTTTCATCTTGTTTCTATTTTATTTAATATATATTAGTAAATTAATTTAAATATAAAAATATTATAATTTATTTTATGTAACAAATATAACAAATATACCTCCATTTTATTATTTATTATATGTTCACTATTTGTTATTTCTATAATTTTTGAATATTATTAAAATGTTAGGAAAAAAAATAAATTATAATAAAAAAAAAAATAAAAATAAAAAATAGAAGATAAAATAAAACAAAATATCTATTACTATTTTCATTTTCATAATCTTCTATATTAAGTTTAAATTTTCTTTGTCCTGAGCATGTAAAAAGAATAGGATAATAAGGATGAAATGCAGCTGATGTTATTGTATCTATATTATACATATTAATAAAAATTGAAGTTTTATTCTCTATTTAATTATTAAATTTATTATAATTTTTTTTCTTTTTTTTTTTTTTTTATGTATTTTTATTTACCTTTTTGTACTTTATATCTATATAAAGGTTCAATGGATTCAAATTTCTTTTCTTGATTATTTAATTCTTCTAAAGTTTCAGCTGATTTAACAAAATTTTTCAATTCGTACACATTCAAATAGCCTTCCTAAAAATAAAAATCATCAATTACATTTACAATTATTATTAATTATTATTATTATTATATTATTTATTTGTTTATTTATTTATTTATTATGCATACTTTATCACCAGAAATTAAATATTTTCCATCTTTACTTATATCAAACGATATTCGTTGATTTGTTTTTCCTGGTCTTATATAATCGCATAGCATCTTACCAGTATTTCGTATATCCCAACAAACTATACCATCTGTTTGTCTCGATACTGAATATAAATAATTTCCATCAGATGAAAATTGTACCTGTATAACACCACCTTTCAGTTTTTTTTTTTGAAATATTAATTCATTCGAATTATTAGTATCATATATTCCTATTGATTTTGATAATGAGCCTGCTGCTAATAACCCTGAATAATCAGGATTAAAATCCATACATGCAATTATTCCTTTTGTACAGAATAATTTAAGTAAATAAAGATGATAATATTAATAAAAAATAAATTACATAGATTTTATATTTCACAAGGAACTAATATATACATATATATAATACCTTTTTGTCCATGTTTACTTTTTCTTGTTGGTGTTGTTAATTTTTTATCAATTGGTCCACCAGGTCTACTTATATCAAAAATCTGTATTAAATTATTTAAACCGGCATATATTCTAATAATATTTTAGATAATATGGTAAAGTCGTTTTAATATTTAAAATTTTTTAACTTTAAATTAACACTAATATTTCTTAAATACTTTGAACCATCAAGATTAAAATTTATAGAATGGGGAGCCACTATTTGATCATATTTATCATATGTACAATAAGAGGCACGTATCTTGAAATATATATATATATATATATAATATATGTATTTTTATAAACAAATAAATAATAAATGTAAATATATATAATTATTAATTATTATAGTTTCAAATATTTTTTAAATAAAAATTATATAATAAATTGTAACAATTATTTACAGTGCCATAATATGCATCCCACATGTGAATTGGTAAATCTCTACTTGCTGAAATAAATACAGATGATGAAGGATCTATCAATAATAATATTTAATATAGGTAAATATTATAAAAAAAATATAATTATTATTATTATTATTATTATTATTACTGCTACTACTATAAAAAATACTATTTTTTCATTATTATCATTTTCATTATTATTTTCATTATTATTTTCATTATTATCATTTTCATTATTACCATTTTCATTATTATTATTATTTAAATTTAATTTCTGTAATATAAAATAAAAGACGATAAAGATTAATACCTGAACTTCTCATATATGGATACCAACAGTAATCATATACACTTTCTCCGTCACATACTTTTAACACAGGATCAATTTTTAAGCCTTATTATTATTATTATTATTATTATTATTATTATTATTATTAATAGAAAAAAAAAAAAAGAATAAAAATATATACATATTTTACATATTTTATATTAACTTTATTGTTTTTTTTAAAAAAAAAAAAAAAAAAAAAAAAAAAAAAAAAAAAAAAATTAAAAATTATATTTTTTTCTATCTAAATTGATAATAATAATAACAATAATATAAACCTCTTTCTTTGCTTTTTGTTATGTCGGGTCTTATAAATATATTTAAAAAAATAATAAAAAAAGTTATATAAAATAAAAATTATTTAAGATTTAAAAGATATTAAAATTAGTAATATATATAAATATGAAAATCTCTTAAATAATTATATTACTTACAATTCAAATAATCTTAAAATATTATCATTAGAACTCGATAAAATGCATGTACCATCAGGAGACCTTTTTAATTTTTTGTTATTATTAATTATTATTAATTATATTAACATTATTAAATAAAATTCGATATAAATTTTAATGTTACATAATTTAATACCATTTTGCACTTTTAAAATAATTATTAAAAGTAGATTCATTATCCAAATTATTTGTTGTTGAACAACAAGGATTATTAATTGAATTTATTGAATTAAGGGTTTTTTCTTTAATGAATTCATATTTTGGTAATTGATATGTTACTTCCATTTGCTCTATAATTTCTTTTGAATTATTAGCATCATCAATCATTTCATTATTATTATTAATATCATTTATACTTTGTGATAAAGATACTTTTTCATTATTATTATTACTATTATTATCGATAACATCTAAATTTTTTATTGTAGATTTTTTTCCGTTATTATATCCAAGCACATTATTTTCTTTTAAATTTATTATTTTTTCTGAAGGAAATGTCGTTTCTAATTCAAATCCAATATTGCATTGAACTTTATTTGTTGATATTTTATTTTCTATATTTAAAGAATTATGTAATTTGTTATTATTAATTTTAGAATTAATAAAGAAATTTTCATTTAAAATAATTTCTTTTTTCTTTTCCAAAAGTACCTCATTTATGTTTCCATTATATACTTTTATTTCTTTTCCTTCTAAAGTATTATCTAATTTATCTTTACAATTAATATCCTTTAAATTTTCTATACTTTGTTCTTTAATGCTTTTTTTAAGTTCAAAATATTTTGATTTTTTAATATTTTCAATATTAATTTCTTCATTATTTTCTCTTTTTCTACAAATAATATTATTATTAATTTTATTTTCTTCGCTATCCATTTTATTTAAAATAATATTACTATTAATTTCATTTTCTTCGCTATTAATTTTATTTATTTTATCTAAAATGATTTCATTATTAACTTTATTTTCTTTCTTATTCATTTCTTCTATTTTATTTAAAATAATATTATTATTAATTTATTCCTTTCACTGTCCATTATATTAAAAAAATATTTATAATAAATTATTAAAATTTTTTATATAAATTTAATTATTTAAATATTACGATTGACAATTATAGTCTATATAATATATAATGTCATGTGATATATATATATTGAAATAAATTTCATATATACTGCACTTTCTAAAACCAATGTATTATATCCTGTTGCTGCCAACTTGTGTTCCGCTAATATTACATTCAAAATATTTAAATAAATTTAATTGAATATTTAAATTTACTATTATATATATATATTTATTTAGTGACGAATATCAAAAGAATATAGGAAAAAATATATATTTATATATATATATATATATATATTAATTTATGAAATAGTATTAATTTATATTAATCATTATAAATTGTTATACAATAATAATTATAAATTTTTTTTTAAATATTTGCTCAATATTAAAAAAAATTATAACACAATAATGAAAGAGTTTCTTGATCATTTCTTACCATAAATAAGAATTAATAATTAAATAATAAATTTTTTAATTTAGTCAATTTTTTTATTTTTTTATTTTTTTTTAGAAAATGAACATCGATTGCTTTGCTTATAATTATTTATCGAAATTTTGTTTTTTAATTAATATATAATTTTATACATATAAAGTTAATCTATTATTAAAAATAATAATTTTAAGTAAAAATGATAATATTTTGAATTATTATTTAATATATCAAGAACAAATTGAGAATATTAATAATAATATTTTAAATATAATGGATAAAATTAATAGTAATATTATTTTAAATAAAAAGATAGCGAAGAAAATAAAATTAATGATAATATTATTTGTAGAAAAAGAGAAAATAATGAAGAAATTAATATTGAAAATATTAAAAAATCAAAATATTTTGAACTTAAAAAAAGCATTAAAGGACAAAATATTATAGAAAATTTAAAGGATATTAATTGTAAGGATAAATTAGATAATACTATAGAAGGAAAAAAATAAAAGTATATAATGGAAAAATAAATGAGGTACTCTTGGAAAAGAAAAAAGAAATTATTTTAAATGAAAATTTCTTTATTAATTCTAAAATTAATAATAACAAATTACATAATTCTTTAAATATAGAAAATAAAATATCACTACGATAGTACATATGTACTATTGTAGTGATAATTTTTTTTTTTTCTTAAAGGTTTTGTAGCCATTCTTGACAATAGTCTATATATTTACTTTCATTAATAGATAATTGTTTGAATTATTAAGTTAAATATTATAACTATAGTCACTGTTAATGGTTTTTATTATTATTATCATTTATTTATTTATTTATTTATTTATTTATTTATTTATTAATTATTATTATTAATATTACTATTATTTATTTATTTTTTATTAATTATTAATTATTGCTATTATTATCATCATTAGCAATATGTTTATATTAATTTATTATAATATTTATTATAAGATAACTTTTATGTATTACAATAATTTTTAAAAACAAAATATAAATAAATAAATATAGAATATAATATACTATTTATTCAATTCAATTTTTTTTTTTTATAGACTGAAGACTTTGGTCTTCCCCATAAAGTAATATGGGTGTATGATTAACTGCCATACCAGTACGGCGTCGGCGCTCTCAACTCCTCATAAGCAAAGAAACTCCATATAGAAGCACCCCTCGATCCTCGAGGGAAAGCAGAGCCAACTATAGGTGGCGTCCTTGCCATCCCAGAGAGGAGCTAGACACTGTAATTCCTCTCAGACAAGGCTTACGCAATGGGATTCTTATAGTGTTAGAAATATAGAAAACATACCTACCTGAGTATCGTTTAACCCCTAACCTTTCACGCAAAACCCAGAGGGAAAAATCCTGAAGATTTGATATTTGTGGGGGTCGAGCCAGAGACCTTTGCTATGATAAGCCAACGACTTAACAACCCAGGATAAGAACTGGATGACTTTTATTTTTGATACGGGATAAATAAATAAATATAAAAATTAATAAATTTAGAAAAATAATAAAATAAAATTTAATTAAAGTTAAAATAAAAATTATATAGTTTAAAATAATAATAAACAATAAAAAAAAAAAAAAAATTAAAAATAAATAAATTAAAATAAGAATTATTAAATAAAAAAAAAAAAAAAAAAAAAAAAAAAAAATATTTTAGAGATAGAGAAAATAAATATAATTAAAAGGTCTTAGAGAGAGGCCTTAATTGAGATTTTTAGTTAGTAATAATTAGTAAAATAAAATAATAAAAGTAATGTTAAAAATGTAATTAATGTAAAATTTAAATAATTATAAATAAAGTATTAAATATATAATAATAAAATAGTTTTATTTAATATAATTATTGTGTTAAAATTATTAATTATTTTATTAGAATATATTAATTTTCCTCAAATAAAATATTGCAAGTCCCATAAAAGTATACGATTATAAAAATATCGTATCATTTTTGATACGGTACCACTATAAATACCATAATTTAGTGAAATTTAGGTTAGAAATTGAAATCTTATTGGTTAATAATAATTTAATAATATTATATATAGTTAGTAAATAATAATATTTTAAAAAATGGTTCTTTTATTAATATTAATTAAGTTTTATTAATAATTTAACCTATAAACATGTTTATTAGTATAATTTAGTATAGTTTTATATTTAGTTTACATTAATAATATGAGAGATTTTAGTAATTAATTATATTTTATTGAATGATTTAATTATATTTTAACTAGTTAACAAATATTTATATTGATGATGTATTTTTATTGATGAATGATAATAAATAATTAAAATAAATAAACTAAATATTAAAGTGTGAATATTATTATTGTGTGTATTATTCTATATAATACTAGAATATATTATTTTGTCAATTATTCCCTACTGTTATCGTCCAAATAAAATAAAATAAATATTGATATTGATGTTTAATAAAAATATCGTATCAATTTTGATACGAGATATTTAATAAGAATGTAAAGTGATATAATTATTATTTTAAATTGTCACGAATACTAGTGGATTTGAAGTTAAAATTCACTATTAGATCAATTGAAATTTAATTTAGTTATTGACAAAAAATTATTTTTACAGATTTAAATTTCAATCATTTTAAGAAAAAATTTTTATTATCAAAAAATTATAAAAAATTTCATAAAGAATTTATTTATAAAAAATTAAATAGTCCAAATTTTAATAATTATAAAAATTTAAATAAAATTAATTTTTCTGAATTTAATAAACATAAAGTTTTAAATGAATCAAAATTTCAATGTAAACAAAACAATTCGGTAGATTCAACCACAAATTATTCTCCAACCGATAATACACAATATACGAAAATTAAAGTTTATATGAATTACAATGGTAGGAATAAGAATATCAAAAATAGAAAGCCACATTTATATTTAAAATTGTACAAAAAACCAATTCCAGGAAAAATTATAAAAAATTTATTTCAAATGATGCAAAAAATGTAGATAAAATTAAAAATTTAGCTTGTGTAACCATGAATCATACTACAGGAAATCATAAAGATTTTTCAAAAAATTTATTAAATTATTCAAAAAATAAATTTAAGATTCAAGATGAATTTAATTTCAATTATTTTATTTATTCATTTTTATCTAATAATAATGAAGCAAATGATTATTTTGATGACGATGACGAAGAAGAAGACTTTGAAATTACTGACATTCCAGAAGCATATTGTAACGAATACTAATGTTAAGGTTCGGAGAGAGGGAAAAATAAAAATAAGTATTAATATAAACAATAAAAAATAAACAAACAAGAAAATTAATAAACAAAATAAATTTTTGTTTTATAAATCCTTTATTAAAATTTTTTTTTTTTAAAAATTACAATATTAAATTACAATATAAAAAATACAATTTTTTTTACTGTTATTTATATTTTTTTTCTTAAAATAATAAAAATGGTAAAGCCATTTCTTTGTATAATAAAAATTAATTATTAAATATTTTATATTAATTTTTTATTATTAATAATTATTATTTAACTTATAATAAATAATACTCATATATTAATCTATTACTAATTATTTATTACTAATCTACTTAATTATATATTTTAAAAGACAATTTTTTTATTTTACAGAAGTTAATTCTGTGGTTTAGTAATATTTATTTAATCCTAAAGTTTAATTTTACTAAGTTTAGAAAAATAATATTATTTAAATTATTAATATAAAATTTATAATCATTTCATCAAATTTATAATATAATATTTATAATAAAACATATAATAATAATATAATTATTTCCTTTTATGTTTAATCTTTTATTAGTAATCATTAATACAATTTTTTAATTTGGAATTTTCCAAAGAAATAATTGATATTGATAAGTTTAATATTAATAAAAGAAATATTGATAAGATTTTGATAAACTATAAAGAAAATTGATAAAATAAACTATATAATATTGATAAGGATTTTAATAATAATAAAATATAGATAAGAATAATAAAGGTAGCATAGATAAGGAATTAATATTAAATATACTTTTTTTAAATAGTATAATTTAATTTGTACTAATTAGGAATATATATTAATTTATTAGAATATAGAAAGTTCCAAAAGAATAAAGAATCAAATAATTTGTTTAAGGGTTAAATGAATCATTTAAGATGTATAACCAAAAGAACATTATTTGGGCATTCTTTATCACTAAAATGGGACAACACAGGTAATTATTAAAATTTATTATAGTAATAATATATTCGATTATATTTATTTATCTTTATTAAATAATTATTTATTTTTGAAAGAGAGAGTTTTTAATTATTTTATTTTCATAATTTCTTAAATATTTAATATTCTATCAATTTGATTTGTTAGTATTAAAAATTTTAATTTAATTGGTTTCAAATTTATATATAAAATTATTATAAATCATTAATATAAATTATTATAAAATTTTAATATAAATTATCACAAGATTTTAATATAAAACTATTATAGAATATTAATATAAAACTATTATTAATATAAAACTATTATAAAATATTGATATAAAACTATTATAAAATATTAATATAAAACTATTATAAAATATTAATATAAAACTATTATAAAATATTGATATAAAACTATTATAAAATATTAATATAAAACTATTATAAAATATTGATATAAAACTATTATAAAATATTAATATAAATTATTATAAAGTATTGTTAACAAATATTATAATCTTTTTTGTATATAATTGAATATTTAATTATTATTCATTTTTTTTTATTGTCTCGTAACAAGATGCCCACGCCGAAATCAGACTTCGTCCCTTGAAGTCGGTAGTTCGCACAGCCTATATGGGATAACGTTCTTAAGATGCACATTCCTGTTCGCAATTTCATTAGTGACAGGATCACAAACCGTGATAGTGTTAAATTGTTTTTTCACAATTTTCATAGGGCCAATGAAATAAGGATCAAGCTTTCTTCTGTTAATATACTTTATAAGTACAAGATCCCCTGGTTTATAGTCAGACTTAAGCCTTCTTATTTGTTTTCTGCGATCTTCCCAAATTTTGTTGGCTGTTTGAATGTTATTTATTGCTTCTTTTATTCAACGATGATGGCGAACAAATTTCCGAACCATGAATTCTTCGTCAGTTTCGCATTCTTCCTTTTGA
Organism: Neocallimastix lanati (nom. inval.); assembly: GCA_016946835.1. NCBI lineage: Eukaryota > Fungi > Neocallimastigomycota > Neocallimastigomycetes > Neocallimastigales > Neocallimastigaceae > Neocallimastix > Neocallimastix lanati (nom. inval.). Next base: position 35,455 of record JACVTC010000091.1, on the reverse strand, counting down.
TCAATGTTAATGGTCAATTCGAATGGTTGTAAATCTCTACGTCCATAGAGTAATTCAAAGCTAGAAAATTGAGTAGTTTCATTTTTACAAGTTCGCAAGGCCCATAAAGCGCTAGGAAGTATTTCATCCCAATTTTGAGTGTTCTTGTTGCATAGTAGCCTTAAATACTTTCCTATTTGTTTGTTACGATTTTCAACCATGCCATTAGATTCCGGATGATACACCGTAACAAATTGTACCAACACACCATACAAGTTAAGAAAAGCTTTTGTTTTGTCTGAACAAAACTGAGGACCGTTATCGGTGACAATAACCTCTGGAATTCCGTGGCGTGCAAATACTTTCATTAGGAAACTAATGACGTCCTTAGATTCGATGGTAGAAAGTGGGTCGGCTTCAACCCATTTTGTCAGGTAGTCGACTAATACTATAATATATTGGTTCCCTTTGTTAGTCTGAGGCAGCGGGCCTATGATATCAAGTCCTACTTTTGTGAAAGGTCTACCCGGTTTGGTTGGAATATTTTAAACGTAAGCATTTTGTGGATGTGGCTTGAATTTTTGACATCTATCACACGTATTGACAATATATTTAACGTCTAAGATCATGTTTATCCAAAAATAGTCTCTTTTTAGGCGATTGTAAGTCTTAAACACACCTTCGTGACCAACTCTGTGTGCATCAAGTATTAGTTGTAGCTTTTGATTATCATTATTAATTTCCTTCCTATAAGTACCATTGTCTAAGTAATATTCTTCGTCATTTATTGTAATAAATTTGCTCTTGATAGGGTTCAGTAAGTTTCCTTCATCAATAGAATTGATCTCCGACAAGACAGTTGAAACTATTGGATTGGAAGATTTTAATCTCGAAAGCGCGTCTGCAAGCACATTCTTCTTGCCAGGTTCATAGATTACTTCAACCTTTAGCATTGAGAGTAGCAATACCCATCTGGTCTGCCTAGAGTTATTAGTTTCCTTGTTCTTAAATAAGCTTACTAACGGTTTATGGTCTGTGAACAACAAGGTAGTATGTGGGTTTCCTCCAATATAGGATTTGAATTTCTTTACGCAGTACGCTGCTGCGGTTCCCTCAAGATCCGTGATTCCATAATTTTGTTCTGATGGCTTCAGAGATCTACTAATATAATGGATGGGTCGTTCCTTGCCAAATTCATCTTTTTGCAGTAACACTCCGCCAATGCCATCGAAAGATGCATCCGTACGGATTATAAATTGGTTCTTGAAGTCAGGCATCATTAATATGGGAGCCGTAATCATCCTGTACTTTAACTCTTCGAAACTATCATTTTCAGCTTTTCCCCACTTGAATTCAACGTTCTTCTTTAACAACTTAAATAAAGGTTTCGCAATTGTAGCAAAGTTAAGAATAAATTTACGATAATAGCCAATAGCACCGAGAAAAGATTGAAGTTGAGATGTGGTAGCTGGGGGCAACCATTGGGCTATAACCTTTACTTTATCTGATAATGGTGAAATGCCATCAGTTGAAACAGTGTGACCCAACAGTTCAACTTTATTTTTGAAAAAATGGCATTTCTCTAAATTCAATTTGATACCGTTTTCCTTTAAGATGGTAAACACTTTCTCTAAATCTCTTAAGTGGTCTTCAATAGTTTCGGAAAATATAATTAAGTCATCTATATATACGAAAAGACATTGCCCGATTAAAGGGTAGAAAATTCGGTTCATTTCTCGTTGGAATGTTCCTGGGGCATTACATAACCCGAATGGCATTACGAGAAATTGGTAGTTCCCAAAAGCCGTGGTAAAGCTAGTTTTTGGAATAACTTTTGGGTTCATTGGTATTTGATGGAACCCAGAAAATAGATCAATAGTAGTAAACACTTTAATTGTTCGTCCTATAAAGAAAAGAATGTCATCAATTAGAGGAATGGCATAAGCATCCTTTAGTGTAACGTTGTTCAACTTCCGGTAATCCACGCACATTCGCCACTTACCATTCTTCTTAAGTACTAAAATGACTGGTGACGACCATGGTGAACTAGAGGGTTCAATTAATTTATTGTTAAGTAGTTTGGTAATTTCAGCCTTTAATGCCTCAGCTTGAGCTTTAGATAAACGGTAGGCTTTTTGTTTAATTGGTAAAGTGTCTTTTTCTAATATTATTGAGTGTGGTAATAACTTTGATCCGCCTAATTCTTCTATATTTATGGCCAATACTTCCTTGTAGTCATTAAAAAGGCGTCCTAATTGTCTTCGAATTCCTCTAGGAACCTGTTCTAGAATATTTCCAAGTAGAGCTTCTTTCTCTTCGCTGACCAGCATGACTAATGATGACTTGGCAGATTTTCCTTTTAGATTTCTCTTTTCACAAATGAAACAATGAAGTATAGAATCCTTTGTTAAATCAATCTGATTATTTTTATCATGGATATCTTCCTCAAAGTCAGTTTGAACTTCTTCTTCACTAGGTTGATCTTCGTCTTCACTAGTTGGAACTTCTTCGTCTGCGGATAAAGGTGCTATTCTTGTCCAAGTTTCATCATCATTCATTTTACAAAGGTAGTTGTCATAAGGATTAATAAATAACTTGTTTTCTTTAAGTGTTTTATAACCTACTAATACATCAAACAATCCTTGATTATCATCGATTACTCTGAATACGTCTGAAATTGTAAGATTACCAAAGGTTACCGTTAAAACGTACAATTCCGAAGACATTCTAGTCTTAGAAGTTACTTGGATGATATTATTTGTGGTAAATCCAAAAGGTCTTATTCCCTTTAAATTTTTTAGAAAACTACGAGTTACGATATTGATACTTGCACACGTGTCGAGAAATGCAAAGCCCTTTACGCCATTGATTAGGCACTCTGTAGTAGCTATATCATCTTTGGAAATTGTTGACAACATAATTTTTTCCATACCTTCTTCCTTAAATTCAATGTTTTTTAGTCTGAGAGCCTTATTCAACTGTGCCCTTAATTTCGGACAAATGTCCAGTAATTGTCCAAATGTGATATCAGCAACTTTGTGGTTGAGATCCTCTTTGATGTCGTAAGTTTTAATCCCTTGGGCCAACTCTATGTGCTTAGCACCTCTTTTCTCAGTGTTAAAAGGTTTCGGTGTTTTGTTTAGTATTTCGTCTAATAAAGTACTTGGTAATTTTGTAGTGCTAGTCTTAGATTTCTTATTGTTATCACTAAGTTCATGTGCTTGCTTCATTATTTCTTGCTGTTTTTGTTCTTTGGCTTTTATTTTACTATTTCTTATTGATGGCTGAGCTATAACTGAAACATCAATTTCATTTAATGCCTCAGTATTTGGTACAGGATTCTGAAACGACAGGGATGGTTCTGGGACTTGTTCGTGGTTTCTTGGTAATGAGATAGGGACTGGATTGTCTTTTAATGAAGTAATTTTTGTATATGGTTTATTTGGAGATTTATCAGATCTATTTCTTCTAACGGCGGTAGCAACTAGATCCTCGGTTTGTTTAGAGGAAGTTTTCCTTCTTCCTTCCATTAGTTTAAAGATCTTCTATTTTCTTCTAACTTTCCGGATTCCTCCATCTCATCAAGTTCCTTATAAGAGTAAGGGCATGACTTCATTACATGACCTAATTGATAGCATTTGTAGCATCTAAATTCTTTGTTTTTATTAACTTTTTTGCTTTCAGTTTTTCCTGTTCTGTTTGATTGAATGCTCTTAACATCGTTCCTTCTTGACGAGTAATTACTTCTAAATAAACTAAATGGATGTTGGTGACTTCCTTTGTTAGCAGGATAAATGGTGGTGAAAACTTTATCACTAGAGAAATTTTTAGCGTTCGTCTCAGCTCTCTCGTCCAATTCAGCTTCCTCAAAGGCTTCTTCTAAGTCAACGCAATGGTTGGTAATCACTTGTGCCCTCGCATATGGTCTATACGAAATAGATTCAGCGTAATCATCTACGGTAATGAATTCTTGGTATAACCTTGGCAGATTGTTGTATAACTTCTTGTACCTCCAGTTGAAGTTCTTAATAGTCTCGTTCTTTTTTATCTTTAGTTTTTGCAATCTTTTGCATTTCAACTGTGGGTTCACTTCTAATGCATCTTCTAGAGCCTTTTTCATTTGTTTAACATTAGGATAAACTTCTTCACCATCTTCGTTAATAGTAACCAAGTCTTGAAGGACACCTCGTAGCTTCCCTTCTACACACTCCATAGCCCAAGTATGTATTGAAGATGGAGTGTTAATATCTGCTAACTTCATAAGTCTAACGAATTCTTCCGACCAAGTGTCAACATCTTTGCCAGATTCATCTAGTCTAGGTAAAAGATCTTCTAATTCCAATATTTTCATTATTAACTTTATGTTTATTACTAATTAAATATTATTATTACTCAATATATAATTTTCTTTTTATATTTTTTTTTTGTTCTATTATTCATCCATCAATCTTTGAAATTTTCTAATTTTATAATCTTTTCATATTATTACTATTTTGGGTCCTGCATAGCTCGCCAGATTTTGGGACAACACAGGTAATTATTAAAATTTATTATAGTAATAATATATTCGATTATATTTATTTATCTTTATTAAATAATTATTTATTTTTGAAAGAGAGAGTTTTTAATTATTTTATTTTCATAATTTCTTAAATATTTAATATTCTATCAATTTGATTTGTTAGTATTAAAAATTTTAATTTAATTGGTTTCAAATTTATATATAAAATTATTATAAATCATTAATATAAATTATTATAAAATTTTAATATAAATTATCACAAGATTTTAATATAAAACTGTTATAGAATATTAATATAAAACTATTATTAATATAAAACTATTATAAAATATTGATATAAAACTATTATAAAATATTAATATAAAACTATTATAAAATATTAATATAAAACTATTATAAAATATTGATATAAAACTATTATAAAATATTAATATAAATTATTATAAAGTATTGTTAACAAATATTATAATCTTTTTTGTATATAATTGAATATTTAATTATTATTCATTTTTTTTTATTGTCTCGTAACAAAATGTAAGAAATATAGAAATATTTTCTATATTTCTTAGTCTAAATATAAATTTTATTAATTACAAATTAATCTAAATATAAATTTTATTAATTACAAATTAATCTAAATATAAATTTTATTAATTACAAATTAATCTAAATATAAATTTTATTAATTACAAATTAATCTAAATATAAATTTTATTAATTACAAATTAATCTAAATATAAATTTTATTAATTAAAAAATTAAAATACGTAAGAATAATAATATTAAATATTAAAAAATAATAATAGAATTTTCACAAATACAATTATGTTTAAAATTTAAAATTCTTCTAAATAATTTCCACAATAATATTAAATAATAAATAAATTAAAATTAATATTTAATATTCTAAAATTATTTTCACAATAATATTAAATAATAATTAAATTAAATTAAATAATAAATTTCTTTGAAATAATTCGTTCTAATTTAATACAATTAAGAAAATCTTCAGGTTTTTCTGCTAGTCTTTTCTTGAAGATACAACAGCTGACTAGCAAACAATAGCTTAATTAAGAAATAATTAATATATTATATTAAATAATTATTAATTAAATAAACACATGAAAAAAAAATAATAATAATTAATTAATTAAACAGACACATGATAAAAAAAATAATAATAATAAATAAATATAAAATAAGATTAATTAATAAATAAAAAAGTATAAAATAACGATTGATTTCTGTTTTTTCAGAAATCAAGAGTTATTATTATTAAAAATATTAATAAAGATAAATATTAAAAATAATAATAACCTAAAATTTAAAGTTTAAAATTTTTTTTAATAAAATTTTGTGTTTTAAAAACTTATTTTTATATATATAATTATAGTTAAAAATAAAATAAAATAAAATAAAAAAAAAAAAAAAAAAAAAAAAATTTATTATAATTTTTATAAAAAATATATTATACTCTATACATTCACTTTATTTTTATTTCATAATGAATATTAATATTGCAGGTACTTCAGAAAACAATGGAAATAATGACATTTCCATTTCAAAAAATAAGCCGGATGAAACATCAAAGTTAATTTCAACTATTACGGAGTATATTCCAACCTTCTTCTCACCCAATGGCATACTAACACAAGAAAAGGAAAATGAAAATAACTTGAATATGATAGAAATTATTAGCCAATGTGAGCTCTTTTTCCATGACCACCCAAATTCTTTTACTGCTGAAGAAAGTAAATGTTCTTTTTTAATTCACAAATTACAAGGTCCTTCAAAAAAATGGGGTTTATCTCTTAAGGAAGAAGGGATTCTTCAAACACTTGGATATGAGAAATTTAAAGAATTACTAATCAACAATTTCGGTGATAGCAAAGAACAGAGGTATTCTCTTATTGAAAAACTATTAAATTTAAGACAAAGGACCCTTGGAAAGGCAGCCTTTTATACTATAGAATTTAGAAGGCTTGCCAAAAGAATTGGATGGAATGATGGAGTCTACATTGACTTAATAAGAAGAGGACTCCTAGAAGAAGTTCAAAAAGAATTTGATAAAGTCGAACGGCCTTCTAACTTATTTGAAGCTACTAATTTGATTATCACATTGGATAAGAAATGTTATTTGGAAACCAACCTAAAGTCTAAAGATAAAAGTCCTAAGGATACCTATCACAAAAGGAAATTCTCCGAATCCAAAAGGAGTGAATATAGAAATAAAAATTATCAGAAATATAAGAAAAGTAAAATTGATAATCTATTATCAGCAAATTTCACTCCTAACAAGAAAAATATGATGACCTCCACTTTTTTATTAGTAGTCAACAATGATATAATTAAAATTAAATTATTAATAGATTCTGGCTCTTCCAGAAGTTTCATTTGTCAAAATTTCGTTAAAATAAATAAGATTCCGTATTCTGGTCTACCATCTCCTGTTAACATTCAACTACCAAATGGAAAATCTATGAATATTAAGTATGTGACTAAACCTCTTAAACTCAGCTTTATGGATCACCATGAAACATTTGAATTTAATATTGCCAGTTTACAACTCCAAGGAATTACTGGAATTCTAGGAAGAGATTGGCTTAACAAACATAAGCCCTATATAAATTTTGAAAAAAATACTATTTACTTCTTAGAAAAGTACTGTGCAAAACATTGTGATTCAGCAAAAGGGAATAAATTTATCTTCCATTCTAAAGATTTCACTGCTTCTATGGTCCCTGACGATACAATTGTCTACGATAATCTTCTTAATGAAGAAAATGATGTAGATCTTTGTGCTGCTTTACAAGAAATCCCTATTGAACGTACTAAAGAACAAAGCATTGAAACAAAAAAAGAAATTGTTGAAAAATATTACTTCAATTTAAAGAAAACATTTGAGAAAAAAGAAGCCGACAAATTGCCACCCCACAGAAATTATGACATGTCTATAGATTTAATCCCAGGAAGTCAACTATACTACGGTCCAATATATTCTTTATCCATCACAGAAATGAAAGCCTTAAAGGAATATATAAATGAAAATTTAAATAAGGGATTTATTCGGAAGTCGAATTCACCCGCTGGTGCTCCAGTTCTCTTTGTAAGAAAACATGATGGGACGTTAAGACTTTGTGTTGACTATCGCAAGTTGAATTCAATTACTATTAGAAATAGTTACCCTATACCAAGGATAAATGATCTTATTGAATCCTTCCATATTGCGGTAATTTTTACACGTCTGGATCTCAGATCAGCATACAATTTAATAAGAATACGAGAAGGACATGAATATTTGACGGCGTTTAGGACTCCCATAGGACATTACGAATACTTAGTAATGCCGTTCGGGCTAAGAAATGCACCTTCAGTCTTCCAACACTTTGTACAGGATATATTCTCTGATGTTATTGGAAGATTTGTTCAAATCTACTTGGATGATATTATTATTTATTCTAAAAGTAGTAAAGAACATACAAGTCATGTTTCCCTCATATTGAGTAGGCTAATAGAAAATGGATTATACGCAAAATTAGAAAAGTGAGACTTCCATGTCCAGGAAACAAATTTCTTAGGATTCAGAATCTCTTCTAAAGGACTTATTATGAATGAAGATAAGCTGAAATCTATTCTAGAGTGGCCCGTTCCAAAAAATCTCAAGGAACTTCAAAGCTTTCTTGGCTTATGCAATTTCTATAGGAGGTTTATAAAAGACTTTGCTCAAATCATGGAGCCACTCAGAAAATTATTAAAAAAGGATAATCAGTACATATGGAATGAGAAAGCCGATGAAGCATTTACTAGGTTAAAAGAATCCTTCAAAAGTAACAAACTCCTTATTCATCCTGACCCAGATAAAGAATTCATCGTAGAAACAGATGCAAGTGACTTCGCCGTTGGATGTATCTTGTCTCAAAAAAGTGAAGAAGATAATCAGCTTCACCCAGTAGCATTTTATTCTAGATCCATGACCCTAACTGAATCTAATTATACTATATATGATAAAGAGCTTTTAGCTGTCATAACCGCATTAGAAGTGTGGAGACATCACTTGGAAGGTTCAAAGCTACCAGTTCAAATTATAACAGATCATAAAAGCTTACTCTATTTCAAAAAACCTCATCACTTAAACCAAAGACAAATAAGATGGGGTTTATTTCTCTCAAAATTTGATTACAGAATATCATATAGATCTGGAGAAAAAAACAGCAGACCAAATGCACTTTCCAGGAGACCAGACTACAAGGAATTGCAAGATGGTAAAAAATCTATCAAAACAACTCTTTTAAAAGAAGAAGATTTCTGTTGTACTACTATAGAAAATATTAACAAATTGATAGAAGCTCAGAAAAAAGACAAATATTGTAGAGACATTTTCTCAAAACTAAAAAATAAAGACTCCCAATTAAAATCTTCTGTTTTTAGCATAGTTGAAGGAATCCTTCACTTTCAGAAAAGGATCATTGTACCTTTTCCATTAAAACCTAACATCTTAAGGTCGTTCCACGATACACCAGTTAATGGTCACCAAGGTGTCAATAAGACTCTTGAAAAATTAAAGCGCTATTATTGGTGGCCAAATATGCGTAATGACGTTCAAAATTATGTATACTCTTGTGAAGTTTGCGGGAAGAACAAAATACGCCGCCATAAGCCGTACGGCAAAATCCAACCATTACCAGTTCCCAGCAAACCTTGGGAAATCATCGGTGTGGATTTCATTGTTTCTCTCCCCAATTCACAAAATTGTACGTGTATCATGGTTGTCTCGGATCACCTTACCAAGATGATTCATCTGATCCCTTGTTCAGATGTACCTTCAGCTGAATTAACTGCAAGACTTCTTGCTAACGTTTTTCGCTATCACGGGTTCCCAAAAGTTATTGTTTCGGATCATGGATCCCAGTTTTCATCCGAATTCTGGACTTCCTTATGCCACTCCTTAGGTGTTAAACCGAGCCTTGCGACAGCTCACCATCAGCAGAGTAATGGACAAATCGAACGAGCAAACTCAGTGATCGAACAATATCTACGTTGTTATTGCTCCTCTGCCCAAACAGACTGGTGTTTTTATCTTCCCTTGTGTGAAATCGCATACAATAATTCCTTACATAAATCAATTGGTAAATCCCCCTTTTACGCCAATTATGGATTCAACCCATGCTGCAACATTGATTCTCCTCCAATCCTCTTAAAAGATAATGCTTCCGTTCTTACTCGTGACTGGGTTGCCCACTTTGACTCATTAAAGAAACACTTAATTAAGGCTAAGGAAGATTTTAAAAGATTCGGAGACAATAAAAAATCTTCTGGACCAATTCTTAAGGTTAACGATAAAGTCTGGCTCAAACGTTATTATTTCACAAATGAGCCTGCTAAAAAGCTGTCAAATCAATATCTTGGCCCTTTTAGAATTTTAGAAGAACGGGGAAGAATGAATTATCGGTTGGAATTACCAGAAAACATGCATCTCCACCCGATATTTCATATCTCCCAATTGGAACCCTATACGGAAAGAAAGAAGGAATTAATAGAAGTTAATAATAACATAAATAATTAAAGAGATTTTCACAAAAATCTTTTCTAAAGGGAGCAATGTAAGAAATATAGAAATATTTTCTATATTTCTTAGTCTAAATATAAATTTTATTAATTACAAATTAATCTAAATATAAATTTTATTAATTAAAAAATTAAAATACGTAAGTATTTTAATATTAAATATTAAAAAATAATAATAGAATTTTCACAAATACAATTATGTTTAAAATTTAAAATTCTTCTAAATAATTTCCACAATAATATTAAATAATAAATAAATTAAAATTAATATTTAATATTCTAAAATTATTTTCACAATAATATTAAATAATAATTAAATTAAATTAAATAATAAATTTCTTTGAAATAATTCGTTCTAATTTAATACAATTAAGAAAATCTTCAGGTTTTTCTGCTAGTCTTTTCCTGAAGATACAACAGCTGACTAGCAAACAATAGCTTAATTAAGAAATAATTAATATATTATATTAAATAATTATTAATTAAATAAACACATGAAAAAAAAATAATAATAATTAATTAATTAAACAGACACATGATAAAAAAAATAATAATAATAAATAAATATAAAATAAGATTAATTAATAAATAAAAAAGTATAAAATAACGATTGATTTCTGTTTTTTCAGAAATCAAGAGTTATTATTATTAAAAATATTAATAAAGATAAATATTAAAAATAATAATAACCTAAAATTTAAAGTTTAAAATTTTTTTTAATAAAATTTTGTGTTTTAAAAACTTATTTTTATATACGAGTCTTCTACTTTTTCTAATTTTCGTCTATTTAAATATAAGTATTTTTCTTTATTTTTTTTTTAATAATAAACTCAATCAATATAAAAAATAAACTCTTATAAAAAATTTCTTTTTATTAGAGTTTCTTACACAAAATGTAAGAAACTATAATTATTTGTTAAATAATTATAATTTCTTTATTTGATTATTTATCTATTACATAATTTATACATTCATTCATTAAATTAGTAATTATTTATCAAGTTAATATGTATTTGTACATTTAATTATAATTTTAATTTAATTAAAAATTTTCTTTAAATTTACTTAGTATATATTTATTTTATTCAATTAATTATAAATTTTATTAATTTCTATAATAATAAATTAATTATTTAATTATTATTTTTAATTAAAATTTGAATTAACTTATTCGGACTTTGAAGTTTTTTATTTTCTTATTAAAATATAAATTAATTTTATCGGACTTTAAGGTTTTTTCTAATTTATTATATTAATAAATTGGTTTTTCCTTAAAGAACTTATCTAGTTTTTTCTTCTAATCTTTTTCTAGATAAGATAATTGTTGTGATTAGAAAACCTTTTAAATTATTATTTTATATAAATTTTTATTATTTAATTTTTCGTATAAATAGCTATTGATTTCTTTAAATTTTTGAGAAATCAAGAGTTATTATTATATAACAAATATTAATAAATATATAATAATAATCAATAAAATCTACAAACATTTTCAATAAATGTTCTTTTATTTTGTGTTGTTTATTATATTTGTTTATAATAAACTCTTCCCTGTTAAGATAAGTTAAAATTTTCTTTATTTTTTCTAATTGTTTTCTTATTTTCTCAACTTGATGTTAGTATCAGGTTGTAGTTAATAATTTTGTTATAATAAATATTATAATGAAATTATTACACAAAAATTTGTGTAACAGATACATGGTAACTTCAAGCCTATCCAATGATAGTTCTTTGGTTACGTAACGTATCTCTAAACAGCTAGCAATTTCGGCTAATCAAATAAAATCTTTTGTTATTTTCGTACATTAAATTTTATTATTTTATAATTAATTATATAGTTAAATACTTATTTAAATATATTTTATTTAGTGATTAGTAAACTAAGATAAATTAAATTATTTACCAATCATAATATTATTGACATGTATAAATAATAATTGAACTTATAACTGTAACGCACTAGCGTTACTATTAACGTAAATTGTTATTATAAATATTAATATTAATAAATAAAATATAATTATTAAATAAAATATATTACGCAGTGTAAGCCCAGCAACTGATAACAAATAGAGTTATAAAGTGCTGCGCTATATTCTAGTGTAATTAAGAAGTAATAGTTGTTGAATTAATTAATATAGTGTTTATTATTAACAACTCGTATAGAGAGGTGTTAAGTTATCTTAGCCTTTAGTGTTAAGATAATAACTGAATTTCAATTTCAATTTCAATTTCAATAATTCAGTTATTTGAATTTCAATATTAAAAAATAATATTATAATAATTATTATTAAATTAACTTTATTAAAATATTTAGGAATTAGTCTAGGCCAACTAATTACTAAATATTATTAACATATTGAATTTAATATATATTAAATAATGTAAACACGTGATTGTCATATTAAATTAATTTCTACATATTATATTTTAATTATAAATTATAATATTTAGCAATATTTAATTCTTATATTTTATTTATATTAAATATTTATATTATTATCTTATTTTATATTATCAATATCAAACTTATATTAATACTATTACATATTCATATTAATAATTAATATTTTAATAATTAATTATTTTATATAAATACATGTTTAAATCTTTTGATTAATCCTTTGTAGGATTATTGTAATTTAAATTATAGTAATAATTATATAAAATAATAATGTAATAAAATATTATTAAGATTAAATAAAATTTATATTTTAGATAAAAACTTAATTATAAAATTTACTAATAACAATATGTTTTAAATAAGAATAAAATTTAATTATTAATTAATTACTATAATTTGGCATCTTGACCTAATCGTTAAGACCAAATTATCTTAAAACTTTGACATTTAGATTTAGTTATTATTCGTTATTTTAGTTAATAATAAACGTACCTTTTACAATGATACGATATTTTTATTAAACATCAATATCAATATTTATTTTATTTTATTTGGACGATAACAGTAGGGAATAATTGACAAAATAATATATTCTAATATTATATAGAATAATACACACAATAATAATATTCACACTTTAATATTTAGTTTATTTATTTTATTTATTTATTATCATTCATCAATAAAAATACATTATTTATTATTCATCAATATAAAATAATTATTAACTAGTTAAAATATAATTAAATCATTCAATAAAATATAATTAATTACTAAAATCTCTCATATTATTAATGTAAACTAAATATAAAACTACACTAAACTATACTAATAAACATGTTTATAGGTTAAATTATTAATAAACTAAATTAATATTAATAAAAGAACCATTCCTTAAACTATTATTATTTACTAACTATATATATTATTACTAAATTATTATTAACCAATAAGATTTCACTAACCTAAATTTCACTAAATTATGGTATTTATGGTGGTACCGTATCAAGATGCCCCCACTGAAATTAGACTTCGTCCCTTGAAGTCACCAAAATTTAGTTACATTTTTAATAATTTTTTTTTTTTTTTTTTTTAATAAATTTTTTTTTGTAATAAATTTTTTTTTTTTTTTTTTTTAATAAATTTTTTTTTGTAATAAATTTTTTTTTTTTTTTTTTTTTTATAATAAATTTTTTTTTTTTTTTTTTTTTTATAATAAATTTTTTTTTTTTTTTTTTTTTTTTTTTTATATATAAAATTTATATATATATATATACAATAAATTTTTATAATAATAAATTTTTAAACTATATATAATAAAAATAAATATATTTCAAAATTTTAAATTTTAATTTTGAAATTTGAGATTTTGAAATTTCAAATTATTTAATTAATTATTATTTATTTTTTTTTTGTATTATTTTCCATTCCAAAATCCTTTTTCTTTAAACCTACCGCGTTACGTATAATATTATAATTATTATTTTCATTAACATTATTATTCTTATTACTATTTACAAATATTGAATTAGTTTTTATCCTTTCAAAATTTTTATTACTATAGTCAAAATTCTTATTTTCATTAGAAGTAAAAATCACTTTTTCCTTAACTCCAGGTTTATTAATATTATAATTGAAATTACTAATTTGGTTTTCTATATTCTTTTCATAAGTAATTATATCATTTTTATTGTTAAAATTATTATTACTGTTATTATTATTATTGTAATTATCATTGTTGTAATTATTATTGTTGCTATCATTAATATTGTAATTATTATTGTTGTAATTATTTCTATAAGAATTCGTGTAACTGTTATTTCTATCATTATTATTATTATTATTGTTGTTGTTGTTGTTTTCACCTCTACAATTATTATTATTAATATCATTGTTACTATTATTATTTATTCCGTAATTATAATTATTATTATTATTATTACCAAGACTATTATACCAATTTCTATGTTTAATATTTTTAGTCCAATAAAAATTTTTATTGTTATCATAATTATTATTGAATTTATACCTTGGAGTGTTTAACTTATTATTTTGATAATTATTATTATTATTATTATTACTCATATAATCATTTAAATTATTTTGTTTATTTATATTAATATTATTTTGTTTATTCTTCCAATTACCAACATAATCAGAATAATTTCCATTATTATTATAATAATTATTACTATTTTTACCAAATAATTTATTATAATTATTTTTATTATACAAAAATTTTTTTTTCTTATTAAAATTTTGCTTATAATTACTTCTTTTATTTTTTTCAATTATTCCTTTTTCTTCCATTATTGATAATTCTTTAAATGAATATTTACAATTGAATGCTTTGTGGCCTAATTCATAACATCTAAAGCACATTATTTTATTATTTTTCTTATTAATATTATTATTATATTCATATATATAATCATTTTTATAATTTTGTTTATAATTATTAATATCTATTTTGAATTTTAATTTCTCTTCAATTCTATTGGCCTTTTCCGCGATTTTAATTGCTTCTTCAATATTTTCACATTCCTGTTCTAATACCCTTAAACATGGATATATTCTTGGCTTAATTGAGTTTATATAATCTTCAACTGTAATTAATTTTCTCATTTCTTCATCAATATTTTTATATTTTCTAATATAATTAATATTAAATATAGGAATTGATTCATTTGTTTTAATTTTCATTTCTTTTAATTCCCAAATTTTATCGTTTTGAGTAATTCCCAAATATTTCTCAATTTCTTCTTTAATAATTTGAATTGACGGATAAGTTTTATTTTCTCCATTTTCTTCTATACTTTTTAAAACTTCTTTAAGAGCATAATCCACACATTCTTTCATAAATTCAAATCTTCTTTTAGGATTCTGGATATCCCATAGATCCATAACTTCTTCAAAATCATATATCCATAAGTCTACATCTTTACCATAATTTTTCAATAATGGTAAACTTCTTAACAACTCACAGATATCCATTTTAATTATTTATTTATTTATTATTATGTATATATGTATTTATTTATTATTATTAATTATATAATATTTTTATCTTTATTATTATATTATTATTTTTTTTTTCACATATATATTAAACTTATTTTATTATTTATTATTATGCATTATTTATATTCTATAAATATTATTTTCATATTATCTTGTTACTGTCACGCCCGGATTCTCCACCAAAATTATGATACGATATTTTTATTAAACATCAATATCAATATTTATTTTATTTTATTTGGACGATAACAGTAGGGAATAATTGACAAAATAATATATTCTAATATTATATAGAATAATACACACAATAATAATATTCACACTTTAATATTTAGTTTATTTATTTTATTTATTTATTATCATTCATCAATAAAAATACATTATTTATTATTCATCAATATAAAATAATTATTAACTAGTTAAAATATAATTAAATCATTCAATAAAATATAATTAATTACTAAAATCTCTCATATTATTAATGTAAACTAAATATAAAACTACACTAAACTATACTAATAAACATGTTTATAGGTTAAATTATTAATAAACTAAATTAATATTAATAAAAGAACCATTCCTTAAACTATTATTATTATTATTTACTAACTATATATATTATTACTAAATTATTATTAACCAATAAGATTTCACTAACCTAAATTTCACTAAATTATGGTATTTATGGTGGTACCGTATCAACAATTTGTGTAACAGATACATGGTAACTTCAAGCCTATCCAATGATAGTTCTTTGGTTACGTAACGTATCTCTAAACAGCTAGCAATTTCGGCTAATCAAATAAAATCTTTTATTACTTTCGTACATTAAATTTTATTATTTTATAAATAATTATATAGTTAAATATTTATTTAAATATATTTTATTTAGTGATTAGTAAACTAAGTTAAATTAAATTATTTACCAATCATAATATTATTGACACGTATAAATAATAATTGAACTTGTAACTGTAACGCACTAGCGTTACTATTAACGTAAATTGTTATTATAAATATTAATATTGATAAATAAAAATATAATTATTAAATAAAAAATAATACTCAGTGTAAGCCCAGTAACTGATAACAAATAGAGATATAAAGTACTGCGCTATACTCTAGTGTAATAAGAAATAATAATTATAGAATTAATTAATTTAGTGTTTATTATTAACAACTCGAACAGAGAGGTGTTAAGTTATCTTAGCCTTTAGATTTAATTATTATTCGTTATTTTAGTTAATAATAAACTTACCTTTTACAATGTAAGAAACTTAGATAAATTTATTATAAAATTTATCTATCTTTCTTATTTAATACATTAATTTAATACATTAAATTATTAAATTATTGTATTTATTTTAACCAATAATATTTAATTATTAATTTATATATATTTGATTCTCTTGAGTTCTCTTCGAGAAATCAAGAGTTATTATTTTAGAATTTTTATAATAAATAATAATTCAAATAAAATAATTAATTAATAAACAAAACCCTTTTAATAAAAAAACATATTTTATAAATATTTGTGTCTTTTATTCCTTTTGTGTTATTGTTTATTATAAACTTTCTATAATAAACTCTATCTTATATTTAAGTTAAGTATAATTATTTATTTATATTATTTTATATTTATTTAATTATATTTAATTTTATTTTCTCAAATTAATGTTAATTAGTAATAATTAATGTTAATTTGTAGTTAAGAAATTATTTATAATTAATTTTATAAGTAATTTCTTACATACATGGTACAGGACTTTTCATTTATTTATTTTCAATAATAATATATTCTAATTAATTCTAATTAAACTTATTTATTTATTCCCGAATTTATCTAAATTAATTAAACTCAACATTAATATTCTAACTAATGTTTTTAATTATTAACTAAGCTCTCTTTTATTTTATTTTAAACCCCTTAACTAACTTAATTATTATTTAAACTTAAAACTATTATATTCACAACACAACTTAACACTAAATTAAAACACCCTTAATTTATTTTACCTTATTTTATTCTAAAATTTAATTTATAAAATTTGAGAGAGAGTTTTTAATATTTTTTGATTTTACAAGTTATTTATAGAATTTAATAAAGTTTTTTAATTGGTTCAAATAAATTTTTAATTAATTAAAATAAAATAATGTATAAAAAATAATAAAATAATATATAAAAATAATAAAAATTAAAGTAAAAATAAAAGTAAAAGTAAAAATAAAAATAAAAATATAAAATAAAAATAAAATATAAGATAAAAATAATAATAAAAATTAAAATAAAAATAGAGTAAAAGTAAAAATACAAATAAAAAATTTAAAATAAAAATAAAGATATAAAATAAAAATAATATAAAAAAAAATAAAAACAAATATAAAATAATAAATTCAATAATATAAGCAATATTAGATTGTTCCGTGTTATGGTTCGAGGAATTCAAAAAAAAAAAATTATATAATATTAAAACACAAAAAAAATTTTATTCTTTCACAATAATTTTTATTTATTTATTATATTTTTATTTTAATTTTTATTTTATTTTTATTATTATTTTTATTTATTTATTTTATTTTTATTTTATTTTTATTATTATTTTTATTTATTTATTTTATTTTTATTTTATTTTTATTATTATTTTTATTTATTTTTATTTTCTTTTTTTTTTTTTTATTTATTTATTTTTATTATTTCTATTTTTTTTTTTTTCTCTCCCCTAAAAAGGGGTTCCAAGGTAGTCAATTTATATCTTTTTGAAGATATAAAAGTAGCAAAGCCTCTGGAAGTAGTTGAAGAGATGGAAAAACAATAGATTTTTAAATCTTATTGATTATTTCCTTATTGTAATAAATAGAAATTTTATTATTTCCTAATATTTAAATTAACCAAAATAAATCTGTAATATAAAAGATGCATTATAGATAAGAATTAAACAAAAAAAAAAGAGAAGCAGTATTACAATAAAATCGAATACTTTAACTTAATTTTGATACTAATTTAATATGTAATCTTATTAATTTGAATGACATAATAGAAAATAAAATACATTTATTAATATATGAAAAATCTTTTACAATTTTAAATACAGAAAATTTTATTTTATTTATTTCTTTCATTTCAATTATTTCTTAATTCGAAAGACAGAAATATTGATAAAGTTATTTAAGTTGTTTATATACAGGAATTATTCCTTATTTAGAAAAATAATACTAAAAGTAATTAGTACTATGTTATTGCTAAACTCTCATAAATTTAATTTACCTTTATAAGGAATGAACATAAATTTAAATTAAATTTTATGTATAAACTTAAATTTTCAGATCAAATAATATAGTAAAATTATTAATGTAAAGAATACATAAATTTATTAATATTTTAAAAATCACCTTGACTATATTAAAAGGTTTTTAATAAGAATCAATTTATTACTTCATTCTTTATCATCCGTAACATACATGTAAAGAATTAATTAAAAATATTTAATTATATTAATAATTAATTCTTTCTACAATTAATAATAAAAAATATTATTAATTGAGATAAAATTAAAAAGTATAATATAAAAATTGAAAACGAAAATTTAAAAACTTAGAGTTTATTATAAGATTATAATAAACAACACTAAAAGTAGGTTAAGAGAATTTTAGAAATTATTTTATTATAAAAATTTTTTATTAGAAGTAATTTTAAAATATTTGTGTTAATTATTATAATTTCTTATAATAATAACTCTTGATTATTTTTAGAAGAATCAAGAGTCCTATTTATATTAATTTGATTTCTAATCTTGGAAAATTATCTCTATCTAGAAAAAGATTAGAAGAAAAAACTAGATAGATCTCGATTGGTGTTTAATTACATCAATCTTTAGTTAATAAGAAAACCCGAATAAGGGAGAAAACTTATTAACTAATTATATATTAATTTTATTAATATTTAATCACAAGTAAAATTAAATAATTAATTCTTTTAATTATCTTAATTAAAAGTCCAAGAAATAATATAATTTAATTATTTCTTGATTAAATAGAATTATCATTTTAATACAATTTAATTTTTCTTAATTAAATAGAATTTATCATTATTTTAATACAATAATACATTATTATAATTTAATATATTAATTATTGATAATTTAATTTAATGTAAATAAATTTTAAAACAATAACATTAATTAATAATTACTATGTGACATAATTAATAAAATTATTCATAAAATTTTATAAAATAATAAACTTTAAATATTAATTTTTTAATGTTAAGATAATAACTGAATTTCAATTCAATTTCAATTTCGATAATTCAGTTATTTGAATTTCAATATTAAAAAATAATAATATAATAATTATTATTAAATTAACTTTATTAAAATATTTAGGAATTAGTCTAGGCCAACTAATTACTAAATATTATTAACATATTGAATTTAATATATATTAAATAATGTAAACACGTGATTGTCATATTAAATTAATTTCTACAATATTTGATTCTTATATTTTATTTATATTAAATATTTATATTATTATCTAACTTTATATTATCAATATCAAACTTATATTAATATTATTTACATATTCATATTAATAATTAATATTTTAATAATTAATTATTTTATATAAATACATGTTTAAATTCTTTTGATTAATCCTTTGTAGGATTATTGTAATTTAAATTATAGTAATAATTATATAAAATAATAATGTAATAAAATATTATTAAGATTAAATAAAATTTATATTTTAAATAAAAATTTAATTATAAAATTTACTAATAACAATATGTTTTAAATAAGAGTAAAATTAAGTTATTAATTAATTACTATAATTTGGCATCTTGACCTAATCGTTAAAACCAAATTATCTAAAAACTTTGACAATAATCCTACCAACAATCTATCGATTACCTTAAGATGCCTAAAGTTATAAAAATTACTTCAGATATATCATTTAAAAGAAATGATATATCTATCCCAATAAAGGATAAAGAAGATATGATTCCCATTAGTGAATACAACAGGTTTATTGGTAAGGCTGAGAAAGAACTTCATGATCGATTGGATGAATTAATAAGAATTCAAAGACTTATTCACGTCCTTAAATCAAAAGTAAAACAGTTGGAGGAAGAAAATTCTTTAGAAAGTAAAACTTGTCAGGACATTATAAATCAAATTAATTTATTGGAACAATTACGTAGAAGAAGTTCCTTATTCCTTGTCCAAGTTAATAGGTCCTTAAATTATATAGAACCAAAATCATGTACGAAACAAAAAGAAGGTATTAATGAAATGAAGAATAATGCTGATGATAAAATTCACGATATAAGCTTATACAAAAAAGCTGAAGTTAGCCATAACAAAAAAGAAAATATTGAAAACCCATATCAGTGTGATAATCATCTAATCAATAACAATAATGATAATAACAATAACGATAATAACAATAACGATAATAACAATAACGATAATAACAATAACGATAATAACAATAACGATAATAACAATAAAAGGATAACTAACATGAAAGCAAAAGTAGAAACTAAACTAACCTTGAGAAGAAAGCCTAAACGAAGAACCAAACCAAAACCTACATCCCACACTTCAAACAACAATGAAAAAATTCATAAAAGAGTATCAGTTACAGTAACTAACACCCCAGTTATACAAAAAGTTATTCAAAAGTTCAAAGAAACAAAGATAAAGGTAAATTCACATGAATCAGACTTCTCTCCTCCCTATCATGTGAATAAGAACTATATAACATATGAATTTCAATAAATAATAATTAATTTATTAATTAAACTACTTATACTGCACTGTACTACTCTTATAATCCTCATGTCTCGCTTTTTATTAAAATATTTTTACAATTTAATCAAACATTATATCGTTTATTAAAGTCAATTTTTAATTTCTATATTAAAAGTTTAAGTAAATTTTATTCATTTTAAATACTGTATTACAAAAGTAATAATTACAAATTATTCAAAAAATAAACAAAATTATATTTCTTAAAACAATCGTTAAAATTCCAAAAACGTTATATACTAATAAATATATACAATTTTATAATTTAAATTTTAACTATTAAAAATATATATATATATATATATATAAATTTCTATTACATAAAATCAATCAATTCTATATTTTAAACAAATAAATAAATATTCTCTTCGACTGAATTGCAATAATAATTTACTTTTAAACATCAGTTATAAATTTATAAATAGCAAAATTACATTAATCTTATTAAATTTTAAATTTCTGAATTAATCATAGAAAAATAATAATATGAAAGAAGGAAGGAGGAGCATTCTAAATTGATTCAATATTTGAAATTTAATAAATTAATTAAAATTTGCTTAATATTATATTGAAAAGGACGCTTTTCTATATAATATTCTTTGATGATAAAATGATAATTATGATAAGGACTCTTTCATAATTATCAAGATTAATAATATTTTAAATTGAATATTATAATATATTCAATAAATTATATTGATAAAATATATTCAATAATTAAATTGATAAAATTTTCAATTACAATTTCAGAATTTAGAAAATTAAAAATTAAAAATTTTAAAATTTCAAATTTCGACATTTAAAATTTCACATTACGAAATTTCAAAATTTAATAAAAATTAAATATTCAACTATTTAATAGTAATTTTATATTTTTATATATTTATTATTTACTATATTTTTAAAATTTTCAATAATTTCAAAGTTAATGGTAAAAATTGAAATGTTAATTTCAATTAAATTTCAAAATTTCAATTTCAAAATTTTACAAGGAAATATATAATAATGTTGGTACCATCATATTTAAAAACATTGAATTTTATAATAAAATTTTAATTTTAACAAATTTTGACAAATTTCAAATTTCATTGAAATTGTCACTTAAAAGGTCTTCTCCATAGGATTCAAGTGACCTTTTAATTCCTTAATTACTTTAAAAAATTAAAAATTTTTTTTTAATAACTTAACAAAATTTTTTTTAACAATGTTACACAAATCGTCTGGAATCCGATTTTTGTGGAAGGGCATTGTTAAGATAATAACTGAATTTCAATTCAATTTCAATTTCGATAATTCAGTTATTTGAATTTCAATATTAAAAAATAATAATATAATAATTATTATTAAATTAACTTTATTAAAATATTTAGGAATTAGTCTAGGCCAACTAATTACTAAATATTATTAACATATTGAATTTAATATATATTAAATAATGTAAACACGTGATTGTCATATTAAATTAATTTCTACAATATTTGATTCTTATATTTTATTTATATTAAATATTTATATTATTATCTAACTTTATATTATCAATATCAAACTTATATTAATATTATTTACATATTCATATTAATAATTAATATTTTAATAATTAATTATTTTATATTAATACATGTTTAAATTCTTTTGATTAATCCTTTGTAGGATTATTGTAATTTAAATTATAGTAATAATTATATAAAATAATAATGTAATAAAATATTATTAAGATTAAATAAAATTTATATTTTAAATAAAAATTTAATTATAAAATTTACTAATAACAATATGTTTTAAATAAGAGTAAAATTAAGTTATTAATTAATTACTATAATTTGGCATCTTGACCTAATCGTTAAGACCAAATTATCTAAAAACTTTGACATTTAATAAAGAATAATAATTATTTTGAAAAATAATTATAATTCTTTACAATACAATTTGTGTAACAGATACATGGTAACTTCAAGCCTATCCAATGATAGTTCTTTGGTTACGTAACGTATCTCTAAACAGCTAGCAATTTCGGCTAATCAAATAAAATCTTTTATTACTTTCGTACATTAAATTTTATTATTTTATAAATAATTATATAGTTAAATATTTATTTAAATATATTCTATTTAGTGATTAGTAAACCAAGTTAAATTAAATTATTTACCAATCATAATATTATTGACATGTATAAATAATAATTGAACTTGTAACTGTAACGCACTAGCGTTACTATTAACGTAAATTGTTATTATAAATATTAATATTATTTAAATAAAAATATAATTATTAAATAAAAAATATTACTCAGTGTAAGCCCAGTAACTAATAACCAATAAAGTTATAAAGTGCTGCGCTATATTCTCGTGTAATAAGAAATAATAATTATAGGATTAATTAAATTTAGTGTTTATTATTAACAACTCGAATAGAGAGGTGTTAAGTTATCTTAGCCTTTAAATTTAGTTATTATTCGTTATTTTAGTTAATAATAAACTTACCTTTTACAATTGACAAATGTTGATTATTATCTTAATTTAGAATTTACTTCTAAAAGTGATAATAATTTGTCAATTAAAAGGGTAGTTATTAACACAAAAATGTTAATTAAAACACTACAGTTTAAAATAAGAAAAGAATATTTGTTTTTTTTTTTTATAATAAAACTTTATTTATCAATATAAAATTGTACTTTTTATTATTTTGAATATTTATATTCTTAATAAAAAGTATTTAAAATAAATGAGAATAAAAGAAAATAATTTATTAAAACTTAAATTTTAAATTTTTAATTCTTGAATTCTGATTTTTTTTTATTTTTAAAGAAATATTTACAAGTTTTTATATTTTTCTTTTA
This sequence comes from Neocallimastix lanati (nom. inval.), assembly GCA_016946835.1. NCBI lineage: Eukaryota > Fungi > Neocallimastigomycota > Neocallimastigomycetes > Neocallimastigales > Neocallimastigaceae > Neocallimastix > Neocallimastix lanati (nom. inval.). The sequence continues at coordinate 11,318 of JACVTC010000091.1, read as the reverse complement.
AGTTTAAATTATTTAAAATAAAACTATATAATTATTTTAAGTAAACACTTTTAAGATAAAATAAACAATTTTGTTATTATTAATAAGTTTCTTTTTAATTAATATTAATATCAGTTTAAACTGAGATTTAATTTAAAATCGTTAAAGTAAAATAAAAGAATAATTTAATATAAAATACATTGTTCTTTAAATTAAAATAATATTTATTTAATAATTTTAAATCTTTTAATTTATTTTTATTAAAATATTATTTTATAATTATCAATAACTAATTAAGAGGGTTATTATTCCATTTTATTGATTTTTCTTAATTTATAATTTGGTTATTTATCAATTCCTCCACCATCAGATTGAACTTCGTCTCTTGAAGTTGTAATATTTTCTTCTCTTATTGTATATGGATAAACATTTTTAATATGTACGTTTCTTGCAAGTAATTTTCCAGTTTGTGGGTCTTCTAATACTACTGTGTTGAATTTTGGTTCTTTTACAACTCTAAATGGTCCGTAAAAGTAAGGGTCTAACTTTGTCCTGTTAATTAATCTTATCATCACATAGTCTCCAATTTTGTATTGTTTCTTTAAGGCTTTATTGAAACCTATTCTGTGTTCCCAATATTTATTAGCATATTCTGAATATCCTATTGCTTCTTTTACCCATTTGTAATGTCTTAAAAATCTTCGAAAATTAAATTCGTCTTCTGTTTCTCCTTCTTCTTGGTGAATATCCGGAAACATGATTTCCATTGGCCAAGTATCCCTTCTTCCATATAATAGTTCAAAACTGCTGAATTTAGTTTTTGAACTTTTTGTTGTTCTAAGTGCCCATAAGACTGATGGAAGACATTCGTCCCATTCCTGTTCTTCCGTTATTAATAATCGTAATATTTTTCCAATCTCTCTATTTCTGTTTTCTATCATTCCATTTGATTGTGGATGGTGTGGTGCAGTAAAATGTACCCATGATCCATATAAATCGATCATCATTTTTGTAATATCCGAAATGAATGAGGATCCATTATCTGTTATGATTATTTCTAGTGGTCCATGTCTTGCTATTACTTCTGTTAAAAATTTAATTACCTGTTCTGATTTAATATCTGGTATAGCTTTGGCTTCGGGCCATTTAGTAAAGTAATCAACTAAAGTAATTATATATTTATTACCTTGTTTTGTGGCTGGTAACGGTCCGATAATATCTAGTCCTACTCTGGTAAAAGGTTTTTCAATTGGTGTAATATGATCTTCTGTATTTTGTGGTAGTGATTTGGGTCTAAATAGTTGACACTTGTGGCATGATCGAACCCACATTCTAACATCATTCCATATTCCAGGCCAGTAGTATGATTCTAAAATTCTTAAAGTAGTCTTTTCAGCACCTTCATGGCCGACGTTATGAGCTCTATCAATAATATCTTTCTTCATCTCTATAAATGACTTTTAAATATAAATCGTTTTTTTTATAATATAAAGTGTTATCTATTATTTGATAATTTTTGCTAAAATATTTTCTTATACCTTCTGGTAAGTCTAAATCTCTTGGGTTGATATCACTTAAAATAGCATTAATACAATTTGTAACACTTTCATTTTGTTTTGATGGTAATCTAGATAAAGCATCTGCGAATATATTAGACTTTTCTTTTTCGTATATTAATTTTATTTTATATTTATTAAATTCTTCTATCCATCTAAAATGTCTATTTTTGGTTGGTATGCTATTTTCAAAAAAACCTAAAAGTGGTTTATGGTCAGTAATTACTGTTGTTATTTGTTTATTACTTACAATATATTCGCGGAATTTCTTTAAACTATAAATAACTGCTAAGCCTTCCAGATCGGTTATAGAGTAATTTTCTTCTGCAGGCTTTAAGGATCTGCTAACACAATAAATTGGATGTTCCAATTTATCTTCCTCCCGTTGCAAGAGTACACCCCCGATTCCTTTGATAGAAGCATCTGTTCTAATAATGAATGGCCTATTGAAATCAGGAAAGGCAAGTATTGGATCTTTCAAGAGACAATTTCTTAAGTCTTCAAATGCTAAGGTACAATCATTATTCCAATTGTAATTATTATTTTTCTTTAAAAGTTTGAATAGTGGACTAGCTCTAATAGAAAAGTTTTTTATAAATTTTCTGTAATAACTTACCAAACCAAGAAATGATCTTAATTGAGAAATATTCTTTGGGTTTTCCCATAAGGCAATACTTTGGACTTTTGATGGTGCAGTTTTTAATCCATCAGCTGTTAGTACATGTCCTAAAACTTCGACTTTTTCTTTAAAAAATTGACACTTTTGTAAATTTATTGATAAATTATATTTTGAGAATATATCGAATACTAATTTTAAGTGATTTATGTGCTCTTTTAAATTCTTAGAATAAACCACGATATCGTCAATATAGATAAATAAGCATTCACCTATTAATGGTAGCAATATCCGATTCATTTCTCGTTGGAATGTCGCTGGCGCATTTGTGAGTCCAAAAGGCATTACTAAAAAATTGTAATTTCCAAATTTTGTGGTGAATGATGTTTTCTCGATATCTTTCTTATTCATTGGTATTTGGTGGTAACCAGAAAATAAATCCAATGCGGAAAATATTTTTGCACCCTTTACTGATGTTACTAATTCGTCAATGAGAGGCAAGGCATAAGAATCTTTTATTGTAATATTATTCAGTTTTCTATAATCAATACACATTCTCCATTTTTCATTTTTCTTTTGAACAAGTAATACTGGGAATGCCCATGGTGAATGGGAAGGTTCTATTAGTCCTTTGTTTAATAATGATATTATTTCCTCCTTAAGAATATTTGAATGTTCCTTTGATAATTTGTACGGTTTTAATTTTATTGGTACATTGGTAGTTGTTATTATATTATGAGGATGCAAATTTGCAGTTGTTAATTGAGAAAGAGAAGTTGCCATACACTTTTGATTATTTAATATTAAAATTTTAAATTCTTCCTTTATTTCAATTGGTACTTCGTTAATTATTTCGTTAAGAGTATTCATAAATTCATTTTCTTCTTCGTTTGAAATAATAATTGAATTAATTAAAGGTATGTCCTGTTTACTATTAATAATTTCGCTAACTTTAATTAAACCTTTATCAGTCTTCTTGTAAATAAAATCATCATCTGGGTCAATTAATAATCTATATTTCTTTTGTATACTTCTTCCTATAATTAAATCATAATAATTATTTGTATAGTCTATAATATAAAATTTTTCATTAATGGTTAAATTTTCACTTATTTTTAATTTTATAGTTGTATAATATTGAGTTGGTATTAATGTTCCATCAGCTAGAGCAATGGTAATTGTTTCGTCAGTTTTTACTATGTTATTTAATTCAGTTTTATTAAAACTTTCTAAGGTAATTATATTAATATTTGCACCAGTATCAAATAATACTTTAAAAGGTTGGTTATTTATTTCCCCAATGATAATCGGTATATTAAAATTCGCTATTGAACATAAAATTCTTTCTACTCTTGGCTTTAGACCCTGTTCCAATTCTTTTCTTATTGCTGGACTTGCTGCTAATAGCTGTGCTAAATTAATTTTTGGATAGATTGATTTGATTTCTTCAATAATATTAAACTTTTGTTCTTTATCTAATAATTTTATTTCAGTCATATTCCTTTTAGTAATAAATTTTGTTGGCTTATTTTCATTATAATTATCCATATCTAAATCAATTACATTATTTGTTTTTATTTCATTTTTATTTTTATAATTTTCATTATCTTTATTACTATTATCATTTTTATTATCATCATTATTCTTATTATCATAATTATTTTTATTATTTTTATTATTTTTATTATTTGTATTATTTGTATTATTTGTATTATTGGTATTATTGGTATTATTTGTATTATTTGTATTATTTGTATTATTTGTATTATTATCATTATTATTATTAATTCCATTACTGTCATTATTATTAATAATACCATCATAACTATGATTATTATTAAGATTTATACTTTCCTCAAGAATATTTTTATTTTCTATTTCTTGATTATTATTAGTTTCGTTATTTTCATTCTGGTTGGAGTATTCTTCTTCATTATCATCTATATCCATGGCTCTTCTTCTTTTGTCTCTAATTTCTCTTTTTTGTTGTTTTACTATTTTAATTTTGGGTTGGTTTAATATTGAAGGTTTAATAATTGATTTATTTGATAATTTTATTTTGTTTTTATTCAATTGATTTGAAGTTGTAATCTTTTTTTTTTGTGCGGCATTAATTGTGTATATGTTATTGTTATTATTGGAATTTATTGTATTTGCAATTTTATTTATATTGGGAGATTGCGTACTCCCATTATTTATTTTAAACGTTCATCATTTTGTTCAGATTCTGGGCAGTCAACTTCATTATGTCCGATCCTCATACAATTTACGCAAAAATTAATTTTTAAGTCGGAGAGCTTTTGTGTTATTTCTTTTATTTCTTCATCATTTATGCTTTGTTTTGCATTATTTCTATTATTATTAGTATTTTTATTTAATTGTTCTTTATATTGATAATAATTATTGTACTTATTATTGTAGTTACTATTATAGGATTTATTATTATAAAAATTTTTATTTTGATATCCATACGTTGAACTATTAGCGTTATTTTTATTTCCTTCCTTATTTTTATTATTTGGAGAATAAAAATTAATATAAGAACTTTCGGATTGCCTTTTTGTAGAATTATGGCTAGTAGTTTTCTCTTTTGAAGGATTTTTATTTTTATTTTCTTTAATAAGGTTCATAATCTTTTCTTTCTTCGAAGTGATTTTCTGAGCTTCTTCTAAGGTTGTTGGTTCTTCCTCCATTAAGCTTTCGTATATTTTATTCCAATTACGAAAAGCATTTATATAATAAGATGTTACGATAACATCTGAGATTACCACAGTTTTACTTATTTGGTTTTGCAATTCAGAGAATCGTATGTCAAAGTCTGTAATTGTTTCATCTTTACGTATAGTAATAGATGAAAGTTCCAGAAGTCTGGAATTCTTTGACGCAGTTTTCTTATAATACTTTGCTAAATTTGTTAATATAGTATCATATTCATCTGGTATTTTTTTATTTAGAGAATTATAAACTATTGTCCTTGCAACACCATCTGTTATTGCAATTAAATAATCTATTTTCTCTCTTTCTTCGCTTACTTTAAAAGTAAGACACCAATGTTCAAATGCAAACTTCCATTCATCGAATGCAACTTTTGTTTTTCCGAGAATGGGAAGTCTGTTGAACGTTATTAATTTTATTTGATTTTCCATTTTTTTTTTTTTTTTTTTTTTTTTTTATATATTTTTATTTTATTTTATTTTACTTATATATGCTACTTTATTGTATCACTATATATGTATATTTTTTTTTTTTTTTTTTTTTTTTTTTTTTTTTTTTTTATATATATATTATTTACTTATATTATTTGTATTATTTTACTTATTTTATATTTATATTATTTAACTTATTTATATTATTTAACTTATTTTATTATTTTCTTCATTTAATATATATTATCTTTTCTTTGTTTTATATATAAACTAAGATTAATTTTTAATATCTAAAAATTATATATTATTACTAGTTCTATAATGGTTATATATATATATATATATATATATATATTTTTTTTTTTTTTTTTTTTTTTTTTTTTTTTTTTAATAATAATAATTAATTATAATTTAATTTACTATATTTTTATTAATTGTGTAACTTATAATTTTTTTTAAAATAATTATATCAATAATTTTAAATTAATTATTACATTAATCTATTTTAATTAATTTCTGCTAAATATTTTATAACTATGATTTAATGGTTTTCTTTTATTTATTATTAATTTTCACTTAAGTATTTTACCTCATTGGGTTTTACATAAGAATAACTTTAATTACCTCATTGGGTTTTAATTTTTTTTTTTTTTATAGAATAAAGAATTCTACTTACCTCACCGGGCTTAGTTAGGATTCTCCACCAGTTTGACAAATGTTGATTATTATCTTAATTTAGAATTTACTTCTAAAAGTGATAATAATTTGTCAATTAAAAAGGTAGTTATTAACACAAAAATGTTAATTAAAACACTACAGTTTAAAATAAGAAAAGAATATTTGTTTTTTTTTTTTATAATAAAACTTTATTTATCAATATAAAATTGTACTTTTTATTATTTTGAATATTTATATTCTTAATAAAAAGTATTTAAAATAAATGAGAATAAAAGAAAATAATTTATTAAAACTTAAATTTTAAAATTTTTAATTCTTGAATTCTGATTTTTTTTATTTTTAAAGAAATATTTACATGTTTTTATATTTTTCTTTTAAGTTTAAATTATTTAAAATAAAACTATATAATTATTTTAAGTAAACACTTTTAAGATAAAATAAACAATTTTGTTATTATTAATAAGTTTCTTTTTAATTAATATTAATATCAATTTAAACTGAGATTTAATTTAAAATCGTTAAAGTAAAATAAAAGAATAATTTAATATAAAATACATTGTTCTTTAAATTAAAATAATATTTATTTAATAATTTTAAATCTTTTAATTTATTTTTATTAAAATATTATTTTATAATTATCAATAACTAATTAAGAGGGTTATTATTCCATTTTATTGATTTTTCTTAATTTATAATTTGGTTATTTATCACAATTGATACGATATTTTATTAAATACCGTATATGTTAGTTGGGCGTTTGTGCAAAAGGGAATTACTCCAAGAATATTATATTACAATAATTATATTTACTTTTTATTTATTTATCTTTTATTATTTTATTTATTATATTTTATCATAAAAAAAAAAAAATACATGTTTTATTATTATTCCTTAAAAAAAAAGAAAATATTTATTTATAAATTATTTTCATAATTATATTTTTACTAATTTTATAAATTTTATTTATCGAAACACTAAAATTAATTAATAAATATAAATATTCATAACTTTTTACTTATAACTATTAATTCATCTTGTTTAACATTATTTAAAAATTATTTTAATATTAACATCAATTTAATTAAACATTCAATCTCCGTTATAATTAATATAACTAATTTTACTATATTATCAACAATTCTTTTAATATTTTTAATATTATTATTTAATTTAATATTTTAATAATTAATAATAATAAATTATCTTTAATAATATATTAATAATATATTTTAAGATTCATTATATAAAATTAATTTTTAATAAATATTTATATTAATAATTTTTCTAAATAATTTTTCTATTATTTTCTATTATTTTTACTGGACATGCATCAAGATGCCCCCACTTAGCTTAGACTTCGTCCCTTGAAGTCTATAAGCATATTAAAATATTTATTAAACTAATAATACTATTATATATTTTATAATATTTTTTTTATATTTATTTTTTTTATATTTTTTATATATATCAAAATTTTTTTTTTTTTTTTATATATATATCATAATTTTTTTTTTTTTTTTTTTTTTTTTTTTTTTTTTTTTTTTTTTTTACTGATTATAATTTAGGAAATTACTAATATATGGAATTACATTTTTTAGATGAATGTTTCTCTCTGCAATTTCGTTCGTATAAGGATCACATACTGTGACAGTATTAAATTGCTGTTTAACTATTTTTAATGGTCCGATATAATAAGGGTCTAGTTTCCTTCGATTGAAATTTCTAACTAAAACTAGGTCTCCTGGTTTGAATTCACTTCTTAATCTTTTAATCTGTCTTCTCCTATCTTTCCATAATTCATTTGCAGTTTCAATATTTTTGATTGCTTCAGAAATCCAATTATGGTGATTAATAAATTTTCGAACAAAATATTCTTCTTCTGATTCTTCAGGAAATCTTTTGTCAATATTAATTGCTAATTCAAATGGTTGTAAGTCTTTCCTACCATAGAGTAATTCGAAACTACTAAATTTAGTAACTTCATTTTTTGTTGTTCTTAAAGCCCAAAGTGCACTAGGTAAAATATCATCCCATTCTTGATTTTGTTACTTAATTCTTTAAATTGGCTTTTAAGAATTCTAATATATTTGACTATTTCTCTATTCCTGTTTTCAACTTCTCCGTTAGAAGCAGGATGATAAGTACTAATATAATGTACATAGACATCATTTAAATCTAGGAAAGCTTTTGTTTTATCAGATATGAATTGCGGGCCATTATCAGTAATTAATATCTCTGGAATCCCGTGTCTGAAAATATATTATTTAAAAATCTAATGACATCTTCTGATTCTGTTTTGGCTAATGCTTCAGCTTCCACCCATTTTGTTAAATAATCTACAAGTACTATTATATATTTATTACCTCTGAAAGATTCGTATAAGGGTCCAACTAAATCCAATCCTACCCGAGTAAAAGGTAGACCTGGGGGTGTAGCTAAATCTTCTGTAAATACATTCGGTGGTTGTGGTTTACATAATTGACATACATGACAAGATTTAATAAATAATTCTGATATCCTTATTCATTCCTATCCAATAATAGTTCCTTTTCAAACGATGGTAGGTTTTAAAGTTACCTTCATGTCCTAAACAATGAGCTTTACTATAAGTTCCCATTTTTCATTATCATTAAATTACTTTTCTTAATTCATTATTATCTTTATAATACTGAACTCCATCAATTAATACAAATTCTGGTTTATTATTTTTTTATAGAAATCATTTAGTATTTTCAGTACTATCATCAATATCATTATTATTAGTATTAACATGATTAATATTATTATTATTATTATCATTATTATTAAAACTATGTTTATTATTTTCTTCAGTTTGAAATACCATATAATTCACATTCAATTTATTTTCCACTCCATTATTTTCACTATTATTATTACTGTAATTATTATTAAACTTATTAAACTTATTAATGTTATTACATTATTTTTAATTTCCTCATATTCCATTTGTAATTTTCATTATTACTATTGATCTTAATTTCATCCACTAACTCTTTTATTTTATTAATTTTAGTATTTTTCTTATTTCTAATTTCTTCATTATTTTTAATTTCACAATTTTGAATTTCATTATTTATAACTTGGTTGAATACATCTTTATTATAATTTTTTATATTATTTCTTTTATTTTTATTTTTTATATGTTTATCATCATTTTTTATATTTTTGATTATATATTTTTCATTGTTAGAATGTAATCTAGATAGTGCATCAGCAACTACATTCCTCCTCCCTCTTCATATAACACTTTAATTTTTAAAATACTGAACTCAGTTATCCATTTGACATGCCTTGCTGAAGAAGGTTCTTTATTTTTAAATATGTAAACTAAAGGCTTATGATCGGTATAAAGAATTGTCTCAAAACTATTACCAGTGAGAAAAGGTTTAAATTTCATGACACAGTAAAATGCGGCAAGCCCCTCAAGTTCTGTAATGCTATAATTGATTTCAGAATTGGAAAGTGTCCTACTTTCATAATATAATGGCTTCTCAATGTTGTCATCGTCTAACTGAAGTAGTACCCCGCCAATTCCTGATTTAGATGCATCTGAACGAACAATAAATGGTTTATCAAAATTTGGAGGTGACAATATAGGTGCATTAATAAGACGAATTTTTAAAAATTCAAATGCATTATTAGATTCGGTAGACCAAACAAAAGGAACATTCTTTTTTGTTAAATCATATAAAGGTTTAGCAATTTGGGCAAAATGGCTAATGAATTTCCGGTAATATCCAATTGCCCCTAAGAAAGAACGTAACTGTTTTAAATTAGAAGGAGGTAACCAATTAGCAATAACTTTTATTTTAGAATTCATAGGTTTTATACCCTTAGTAGAAAGAGTATGACCAAGGAGCTCAACTTCTTCTTTAAAGAAATCACATTTTTCAAAATTCACTTTTAATCCATTATTAGCAAGAATGAGGAATACTTTTTCTAGGTCTTTGATGTGTTGAAGGAGAATAAATAACTAAGTCATCTATGTAAATAAAAACACATACTCCGATTAAATCAAAAAATATTCTGTTCATCTCCCTTTGAAAAGTAGCGGGAGCGTTGCATAGTCCAAAAGGCATAACTTCAAAATTAAAGTTTCCGTAAATGGTCGTAAAGCAAGTGATATCTTTATCATCAGAATGCATAGGAATCTGATGGTACCCTGAGAAGAGATCAATAGTAGACAAAATAGAAATATCACCGCTAACATAGTAAAGTATATCATCTATTAAAGGAAGTGCATAAGCGTCCTTTAATGTACAATTATTAATCTTCCTGTAGTCAACACACATTCTCACTTGACCATTCTTTTTCGGTACCAGTACTACAGGAGAAGACCAAGGAGAACTAGAAGGGACAATTAAGTTATTATTTATAAGTTTAATTAATTCCTTTTTAAGTGCATCAGCTTGCACTTTTGAAATACGGTAGGCCCTCTGTTTAATAGGTGTTGTTCCTGGTATTAAATTAATTCTATGAGGATATAGCTTTGACGAACCCAAATCGTCAGTTTCAGTGCAAGAACACTAATATAATTTAAAAATAATTTTTCTACATCAGCTTTCAAATTTTCTGGTAATTTTTTTACAATAGAGTGAATCATTTCCAGTTTAGATATTGTGTCGTCTGTGCAAACCTCGTTTTCATTATGTAGTACTTCATTAGTTATTAATAAAAGAGATGGAATCAATTGTGTTGTAATATCAACCGTTTTATTCTTATATTCTTTCCTTTCAATATTTCTATCTACTAATTTATAATTACTATTTAATTTGTTATTGCCGTTTTGATCAGAATCGATTTTTGATGGAAGTTTAGAATGTAGTATGGGATTTATATTGTTTGTAACTTTAGAATTAATTTTATGATCATTTATTTTATAATTGTCAATTTTATCATCATTCTTATTATTATTCGTTTTTATTTGATATTATTTTCTTTATCGATGTCGACACTATTAAAGAAAGGTAATTTTACATTAAAATTATTTATGTTAATATTAGGTAACTCTGATTTAGCATATGTAAAAAGTATATTATTATTATCATTATTATTATCATTGTCACTCCAACTAGTTTCAGAATCCTTATCATTCTCTTCAGAAGAATTATTATTTATATTATTCTCCTTATTCATATTATTTTCTTCGTCATTAATTCTATTTGTACTTTCAGAAGGACTCAAGCTAACATCATAAAATAAAGAAGCTAATTCTATAGGATTATTATTTTCATCAATATGATATAAGGTATCATTAACTAAATTTATATCAAATCTATTTCGTTTAAGTGTGTCAATACCTATTAATATATCAAAGATATC
>JACVTC010000090.1:762500-770288 GCA_016946835.1 Neocallimastix lanati (nom. inval.) | reverse complement strand
AAAATAAAATAAAATAAAATAAAATAAATAATGAAGTAATATAGAAGTAATATAAAAGAATAAAGTATTAATAAAAATAAAATAAAATAAAATAAAATAAAATAAAATAAAATAAAATAAAATAAAATAAAATAAAATAAAATAAAATAAAATAAAATAAAATAAAATAAAATAAAATAAAATAAATAGTAGAATATTAAATATAAAGTACAGATTGAATAAAATAAAATAAAATAAATAGTAGAATATTAAATAAGAAAGTACAGATTGAATAAAATAAAATAAAATAAAATAAAATAAAATAAAATAAAATTAAATAAAATAAATAGTAGAATATTAAATATAAAGTACAGATTGAATAAAATAAAATAAAATAAAATAAAATAAAATAAAATAAAATAAATAATGAAGTAATATAGAAGTAATATAAAAGAATAAAGTATTAATAAAAATAAAATAAAATAAAATAAAATAAAATAAAATAAAATAAAATAAAATAAAATAAAATAAAATAAAATAAAATAAAATAAAATAAAATAAAATAAAATAAAATAAAATAAAATAAAATAAAATAAAATAAAATAAAATAAAATAAAATAAAATAAAATAAAATAAAATAAAATTAAATAAAATAAAATAAAATAAAATAAAATAAAATAAAATAAAATAAATAGTAGAATAATAACTATAAAGTACAGATTGAATAAAATAAAATAAAATAAATAGTAGAATATTAAATATAAAGTACAGATTGAATAAAATAAAATAAAATAAATAGAAGAATATTAAATATAAAGTACAGATTGAATAAAATAAAATAAAATAAATAGTAGAATATTAAATATAAAGTACAGATTGAATAAAATAAAATAAAATAAATAGTAGAATATTAAATATAAAGTACAGATTAAATAAAATAAAATAAAATAAATAGTAGAATATTAAATATAAAGTACAGATTGAATAAAATAAAATAAAATAAATAGTAGAATATTAAATATAAAAACAGATTGAATAAAATAAAATAAAATAAAATAAAATTAAATAAAATAAAATAAAATAAAATAAAATAAAATAAAATAAAATAAAATAAAATAAAATAAAATAAAATAAAATAAAATAAATAGTAAAATAATAACTATAAAGTACAGATTGAATAAAATAAAATAAAATAAATAGTAGAATATTAAATATAAAGTACAGATTGAATAAAATAAAATAAAATAAATAGTAGAATATTAAATATAAAGTACAGATTGAATAAAATAAAATAAAATAAATAGTAGAATATTAAATATAAAGTACAGATTGAATAAAATAAAATAAAATAAATAGTAGAATATTAAATATAAAGTACAGATTGAATAAAATAAAATAAAATAAAATAAAATAAAATAAATAGTAGAATATTAAATATAAAGTACAGATTGAATAAAATAAAATAAAATAAATAGTAGAATATTAAATATAAAGTACAGATTGAATAAAATAAAATAAAATAAATAGTAGAATATTAAATATAAAGTACAGATTAAATAAAATAAAATAAAATAAATAGTAGAGTATTAAATATAAAGTACAGATTGAATAAAATAAAATAAAATAAATAGTAGAATATTAAATATAAAGTACAAATTGAATAAAATAAAATAAAATAAATAGTAGAATATTAAATATAAAGTACAGATTGAATAAAATAAAATAAAATAAATAGTAGAATATTAAATATAAAGTACAGATTGAATAAAATAAAATAAAATAAATAGTAGAATATTAAATATAAAGTACAGATTGAATAAAATAAAATAAAATAAATAGTAGAATATTAAATATAAAGTACAGATTGAATAAAATAAAATAAAATAAATAGTAGAATATTAAATAAGAAAGTACAGATTGAATAAAATAAAATAAAATAAATAGTAGAATATTAAATATAAAGTACAGATTGAATAAAATAAAATAAAATAAATAGTAGAATATTAAATATAAAGTACAGATTAAATAAAATAAAATAAAATAAATAGTAGAATATTAAATATAAAGTACAGATTGAATAAAATAAAATAAAATAAATAGTAGAATATTAAATATAAAAACAGATTGAATAAAATAAAATAAAATAAAATAAAATAAAATTAAATAAAATAAAATAAAATAAAATAAAATAAAATAAAATAAAATAAAATAAAATAAAATAAAATAAAATAAAATAAAATAAATAGTAAAATAATAACTATAAAGTACAGATTGAATAAAATAAAATAAAATAAATAGTAGAATATTAAATATAAAGTACAGATTGAATAAAATAAAATAAAATAAATAGTAGAATATTAAATATAAAGTACAGATTGAATAAAATAAAATAAAATAAATAGTAGAATATTAAATATAAAGTACAGATTGAATAAAATAAAATAAAATAAATAGTAGAATATTAAATATAAAGTACAGATTGAATAAAATAAAATAAAATAAAATAAAATAAAATAAATAATGAAGTAATATAGAAGTAATATAAAAGAATAAAGTATTAATAAAAATAAAATAAAATAAAATAAAATAAAATAAAATAAAATAAAATAAAATAAAATAAAATAAAATAAAATAAAATAAAATAAAATAAAATAAAATAAAATAAAATAAATAGTAGAATATTAAATATAAAGTACAGATTGAATAAAATAAAATAAAATAAATAGTAGAATATTAAATATAAAGTACAGATTGAATAAAATAAAATAAAATAAAATAAAATAAAATAAATAATGAAGTAATATAGAAGTAATATAAAAGAATAAAGTATTAATAAAAATAAAATAAAATAAAATAAAATAAAATAAAATAAAATAAAATAAAATAAAATAAAATAAAATAAAATAAAATAAAATAAAATAAAATAAAATAAAATAAATAGTAGAATATTAAATATAAAGTACAGATTGAATAAAATAAAATAAAATAAATAGTAGAATATTAAATAAGAAAGTACAGATTGAATAAAATAAAATAAAATAAAATAAAATAAAATAAAATAAAATAAAATAAAATAAAATAAAATAAAATAAAATAAAATAAAATAAAATAAAATAAAATAAAATAAAATAAAATAAATAGTAAAATAATAACTATAAAGTACAGATTGAATAAAATAAAATAAAATAAATAGTAGAATATTAAATATAAAGTACAGATTGAATAAAATAAAATAAAATAAATAGTAGAATATTAAATATAAAGTACAGATTGAATAAAATAAAATAAAATAAATAGTAGAATATTAAATATAAAGTACAGATTGAATAAAATAAAATAAAATAAATAGTAGAATATTAAATATAAAGTACAGATTGAATAAAATAAAATAAAATAAAATAAAATAAAATAAATAATGAAGTAATATAGAAGTAATATAAAAGAATAAAGTATTAATAAAAATAAAATAAAATAAAATAAAATAAAATAAAATAAAATAAAATAAAATAAAATAAAATAAAATAAAATAAAATAAAATAAAATAAAATAAAATAAAATAAAATAAATAGTAGAATATTAAATATAAAGTACAGATTGAATAAAATAAAATAAAATAAATAGTAGAATATTAAATATAAAGTACAGATTGAATAAAATAAAATAAAATAAAATAAAATAAAATAAATAATGAAGTAATATAGAAGTAATATAAAAGAATAAAGTATTAATAAAAATAAAATAAAATAAAATAAAATAAAATAAAATAAAATAAAATAAAATAAAATAAAATAAAATAAAATAAAATAAAATAAAATAAAATAAAATAAAATAAATAGTAGAATATTAAATATAAAGTACAGATTGAATAAAATAAAATAAAATAAATAGTAGAATATTAAATAAGAAAGTACAGATTGAATAAAATAAAATAAAATAAAATAAAATAAAATAAAATAAAATAAAATAAAATAAAATAAAATAAAATAAAATAAAATAAAATAAAATAAAATAAAATAAAATAAAATAAATAGTAAAATAATAACTATAAAGTACAGATTGAATAAAATAAAATAAAATAAATAGTAGAATATTAAATATAAAGTACAGATTGAATAAAATAAAATAAAATAAAATAAAATAAAATAAATAATGAAGTAATATAGAAGTAATATAAAAGAATAAAGTATTAATAAAAATAAAATAAAATAAAATAAAATAAAATAAAATAAAATAAAATAAAATAAAATAAAATAAAATAAAATAAAATAAAATAAAATAAAATAAAATAAAATAAATAGTAGAATATTAAATATAAAGTACAGATTGAATAAAATAAAATAAAATAAATAGTAGAATATTAAATATAAAAACAGATTGAATAAAATAAAATAAAATAAAATAAAATTAAATAAAATAAAATAAAATAAAATAAAATAAAATAAAATAAAATAAAATAAAATAAAATAAAATAAAATAAAATAAAATAAATAGTAAAATAATAACTATAAAGTACAGATTGAATAAAATAAAATAAAATAAATAGTAGAATATTAAATATAAAGTACAGATTGAATAAAATAAAATAAAATAAATAGTAGAATATTAAATATAAAGTACAGATTGAATAAAATAAAATAAAATAAATAGTAGAATATTAAATATAAAGTACAGATTGAATAAAATAAAATAAAATAAATAGTAGAATATTAAATATAAAGTACAGATTGAATAAAATAAAATAAAATAAAATAAAATAAAATAAATAGTAGAATATTAAATATAAAGTACAGATTGAATAAAATAAAATAAAATAAATAGTAGAATATTAAATATAAAGTACAGATTGAATAAAATAAAATAAAATAAATAGTAGAATATTAAATATAAAGTACAGATTAAATAAAATAAAATAAAATAAATAGTAGAGTATTAAATATAAAGTACAGATTGAATAAAATAAAATAAAATAAATAGTAGAATATTAAATATAAAGTACAGATTGAATAAAATAAAATAAAATAAATAGTAGAATATTAAATATAAAGTACAGATTGAATAAAATAAAATAAAATAAATAGTAGAATATTAAATATAAAGTACAGATTGAATAAAATAAAATAAAATAAATAGTAGAATATTAAATATAAAGTACAGATTGAATAAAATAAAATAAAATAAATAGTAGAATATTAAATATAAAGTACAGATTGAATAAAATAAAATAAAATAAAATAAAATAAAATAAATAATGAAGTAATATAGAAGTAATATAAAAGAATAAAGTATTAATAAAAATAAAATAAAATAAAATAAAATAAAATAAAATAAAATAAAATAAAATAAAATAAAATAAAATAAAATAAAATAAAATAAAATAAAATAAAATAAAATAAAATAAATAGTAGAATATTAAATATAAAGTACAGATTGAATAAAATAAAATAAAATAAATAGTAGAATATTAAATATAAAGTACAGATTGAATAAAATAAAATAAAATAAAATAAAATAAAATAAATAATGAAGTAATATAGAAGTAATATAAAAGAATAAAGTATTAATAAAAATAAAATAAAATAAAATAAAATAAAATAAAATAAAATAAAATAAAATAAAATAAAATAAAATAAAATAAAATAAAATAAAATAAAATAAAATAAAATAAATAGTAGAATATTAAATATAAAGTACAGATTGAATAAAATAAAATAAAATAAATAGTAGAATATTAAATAAGAAAGTACAGATTGAATAAAATAAAATAAAATAAAATAAAATAAAATAAAATAAAATAAAATAAAATAAAATAAAATAAAATAAAATAAAATAAAATAAAATAAAATAAAATAAATAGTAGAATATTAAATATAAAGTACAGATTGAATAAAATAAAATAAAATAAATAGTAGAATATTAAATATAAAGTACAGATTGAATAAAATAAAATAAAATAAATAGAAGAATATTAAATATAAAGTACAGATTGAATAAAATAAAATAAAATAAATAGTAGAATATTAAATATAAAGTACAGATTGAATAAAATAAAATAAAATAAATAGTAGAATATTAAATATAAAAACAGATTGAATAAAATAAAATAAAATAAAATAAAATTAAATAAAATAAAATAAAATAAAATAAAATAAAATAAAATAAAATAAAATAAAATAAAATAAAATAAAATAAAATAAAATAAAATAAAATAAAATAAATAGTAAAATAATAACTATAAAGTACAGATTGAATAAAATAAAATAAAATAAATAGTAGAATATTAAATATAAAGTACAGATTGAATAAAATAAAATAAAATAAATAGTAGAATATTAAATATAAAGTACAGATTGAATAAAATAAAATAAAATAAATAGTAGAATATTAAATATAAAGTACAGATTGAATAAAATAAAATAAAATAAATAGTAGAATATTAAATATAAAGTACAGATTGAATAAAATAAAATAAAATAAAATAAAATAAAATAAAATAAAATAAAATAAAATAAATAGTAGAATATTAAATATAAAGTACAGATTGAATAAAATAAAATAAAATAAAATAAAATAAAATAAAATAAAATAAAATAAAATAAATAGTAGAATATTAAATATAAAGTACAGATTGAATAAAATAAAATAAAATAAAATAAAATTAAATAAAATAAAATAAAATAAAATAAAATAAAATAAATAGTAGAATATAAAATATAAAGTACAGATTGAATAAAATAAAATAAAATAAATAGTAGAATATTAAATATAAAGTACAGATTGAATAAAATAAAATAAAATAAAATAAAATAAAATAAAATAAAATAAAATAAAATAAATAGTAGAATATTAAATATAAAGTACAGATTGAATAAAATAAAATAAAATAAAATAAAATTAAATAAAATAAAATAAAATAAAATAAAATAAAATAAAATAAAATAAAATAAAATAAATAGTAGAATAATAACTATAAAGTACAGATTGAATAAAATAAAATAAAATAAATAGTAGAATATTAAATATAAAGTACAGATTGAATAAAATAAAATAAAATAAATAGTAGAATATAAAATATAAAGTACAGATTGAATAAAATAAAATAAAATAATTAGTAGAATATTAAATATAAAGTACAGATTGAATAAAATAAAATAAAATAAAATAAAATAAAATAAAATAAAATAAAATAAAATAAATAGTAGAATATTAAATATAAAGTACAGATTGAATAAAATAAAATAAAATAAAATAAAATTAAATAAAATAAAATAAAATAAAATAAAATAAAATAAATAGTAGAATATAAAATATAAAGTACAGATTGAATAAAATAAAATAAAATAAATAGTAGAATATTAAATATAAAGTACAGATTGAATAAAATAAAATAAAATAAAATAAAATAAAATAAAATAAAATAAATAGTAGAATATTAAATATAAAGTACAGATTGAATAAAATAAAATAAAATAAAATAAAATTAAATAAAATAAAATAAAATAAAATAAAATAAAATAAAATAAAATAAAATAAAATAAAATAAATAGTAAAATAATAACTATAAAGTACAGATTGAATAAAATAAAATAAAATAAATAGTAGAATATTAAATATAAAGTACAGATTGAATAAAATAAAATAAAATAAATAGTAGAATATTAAATATAAAGTACAGATTGAATAAAATAAAATAAAATAAATAGTAGAATATTAAATATAAAGTACAGATTGAATAAAATAAAATAAAATAAATAGTAGAATATTAAATATAAAGTACAGATTGAATAAAATAAAATAAAATAAATAGTAGAA